>JBAGKK010484008.1:0-16618 GCA_037177015.1 Euceroptres primus
TACCCCTTTCAGGATAAATACCCTCCTCCTTAAACACCAAATACCTCAAAAATCTCTTCTGTATCCTTTCAAGTGTCTCAGCATATGATACAAATTTCGGTGACCATATCACAGATGCATACTCTAGTTTTGAAAGTACAAGACTGTTATATAACGTTATTAAAGTTACAAATGTTACAGCTGGGAAGTTGAAATTGGTCGAATTCTCAGTTTGAGAATCTTGACAAATGAGCTGCAACAAAATTAACACCCGCGATTTTCTGTGTGAAATGCACTACTGTAATTTCGATTTTTAATTCATGTCCTCGAAATAATTGTGCATATGATTGCTTATGTGCTTATTATTAATTGTGCTATACGATTGCACAGATTGCTTACGGCATTGACAGTGGGTAATCGTCCAGTGATTGAAATCTCTCACGTAGAGACAACACGTTGGGAAACATAATCATCGGAGAGTCTTCGCAGTTGTTGCTCGTGCAGAACGCAAAAGCGCGGCGAGAACGTTGTCGTAAATTCGTGTACGCGTGCCAAGAGCTGCCCATGCCAGCGCGGCGATCGGAAGCAATTTACCAAACATGACTTCGTCGCGCCACGTGGCAAGAGAGGCCCGCGAGAAAAATAAAAAACGAAGCAAGAATCAATCCCGTCGCGCGATCCAACTTTCTTCGCAGTGTTTGGTAGTAACTCGTTACAAATATCTAAGTTACTGAAATAAATAAGTTACTTTTATCTTTTTCAGTAACTTATTAACTTTTTTAAAAAAGTAACTATCATGTAACTTAGTTACTATTTTTGCAGTAACTTGTAATTTTAATTTTAGTTACTATTGAGTTATTTTTATATTATTGTATAATTTATTGAGCAATCCATTCCATTGTTATAAAAAAATTAAATGAACAATTTGCTCACAATCGTAATGTACGGTTTAAAATTTTTTTGCTAAAACTGTTCTTAATTATTGTGGGAGTGATTTTTAGTTACAAAAATTTTAAAAAATAACACTGACTATTGTTATATTATAAACAAGGTTTTGGACAATATTTTTAAATTTAGGTTTAAAGGGGGTTTTTTGGGGGAAATGTGGGTTTTTCAGATTCGGATTTCATTTAATCTCTTGCATTCTTACAGATATTCTTAAAAATAATATTAAATATTTAATGTTTAATGCATGATAATAATGTTTAATTCTATTTTTTAAAGTATACCAATTTTATTTTTTATAAACAAACGTGAAATTTTGACACTTTAGCGTAGAAAAAATTGTTTTTTATTTTTGCAACTGCTTTATAGTATGCTGGGAGTGGCATTTAGTCATAAAACTTAATTAAATTACGCAAAAGTTTTCCGCCTGTTTAAAAAAATTATAATTGTTATATTTAAAAAATATAATTACATATTTTAATACATTTCTAATAATATCTGTAGCAAATAAAGTAGCTACGGAAAATTCGAATTTGAAAGAAACGCTAATTGAACTATATTGCCAAAAAAATTGTTTATGACAATAGATATTGTTAATTTTCTTTTAAGTTTTGTGACTAGCAACCGCTCTCAATGCACCAAAAAGCAGTAGCAGCGCAAAAAACAATTTTTTTCGACGCGAAAATGCCAAAATTTCCCATTTTTTATCGTTTTTGTTGATCAAAATTATAAGTGTTGTATTTTAACAAATGTAATTAAATAAATATCATTTTTTAAAAATATTTGCTGCAATTCGAGAGATTAAGGGAAAACCGAGTCTGAAAATAAACGAAAATTTAAATATATTCTTCGAAAAATTGTTTATAACAATGGTTATTGTTAATGTCTTGAAGGTTTTGTGACTAAAAGTCACTCCGGCAATAATTTAAAACAGTTTTAGTAATAAAGAAATGTTATACCTTACATTACGATTTTGAGAAAAGTGTTCACTTAATGTTTAAGAAAGGAGTTGTCACCATCAACATCCAAACATTATAGTGTTCACTTAATTTGTTTATAACAATGAAATGGATTATGGATTATATGTTATACCTTAAAAGTGTTCACTTAATGTTTGGAGAAGGAGTTATCACCATCAACATCCAAATATTATAGTGTTCACTTAATTTGTTTATAACAATGAAATGGATTATTATAATGTTATACCTTAAATTACGATTTTGGGCAAAGTGTTCGCATAATTTGTTTATAACAATGAAATGGATTATTGGATTATGTTTATAAATGGATTATGTTTATAACAATGACCTGGATTATTATAATGTTTTACCTTAAAGTACGATTTTGGGCTAAGTATTCACTTAATTTGTTTATAACAATGAAATAGATTACTAACAAATTATTTGTATTCTTTTAGTTGCCCTAAGTTGATTGAAGGCAATTTACAATATAGTTACGTCGTTTTTGAAGAATAAAAAATTATTTTCTGAAAAACGGCACTTTCTTCATATTTGGTTTATAAATATAATGCATAAACAAAAGGAGACTTAAAAAACCATGAGCACTGTTTTCTTCGAAATTTATTGCTTTTTAATTTGTAACAGAAAAACTTTAATTGAACAAAAATTGTATGCTGTAGTTTTTTTATAACGAAAAAAGGACGTTTGGTCCCACTGTGTAGTATTCAACAACTGCTCCTCAATACTAATAAGAGATGCTTTTAGGAAAAATGTTTATAATTTTTTTTTCAAATTAATATATTGTCGTTCACTTGTCAAAACATATCGCGTACTTTGTATTTTAACTAATGGCCATCTGTTTAAATTTTTTTTAACTCGAGGGGAGTGAGGGATAAAATTGAAAGTAACTTTAAAAGGAGTAACTACTTTAACTACTTTAAAAGTAACTACTTTAAATTTTACCCCTCACTCCCCTCGAATTAAACAAAAATTTAAACAGGTGGACATTAGTTAAAATAAAAGGTACGCGATATGTTTTGATAAGTGAACGGCAATATATTAATTTGAATGCTCCGAATTTCAGATCCAGAATTCAGACCCAAAAATATTAACCTTATTGAAGATATCTTGAAAGACAATGGATACTCTTCACACTTTGATGACTGTTTAAAAAAAGAAACGTTACTCTTTAAAAAAAGACGTTAGTCTTTATAACTCTGAATCTCTTACCAATAAGAAAAAACTAGAAAAGAATTTTGTAGATATTACAAAATTTAGTTTGTCCTTATATCAAAGGTTTATCTGAAAAAATCGAACAAGTTTTACCTCATCATAAAATTTAAAAAATTTTAAACCAATTAGGAATTCTAGATAGTTTTTCTCCAACTTAAAGGACCCACTTCCAAAATCCAAACGAATGAGCTTAGTATATAAATGCAACTGCTTAAATTGCTTGGCAATCTATGTTGGTGAAACTGGAAGAAAATTAGAAACTAGAAATAGAGAACATAAATATTCATTTACTAATATTGATAACAAAACTCATACAGCTCTTACGGAATATTATTTAGATACCGGTCACCAATTCGACTTTGACAATACACAAATTCTAGCTTATGAGAAAAACAAACCTCGTCGAAAAGTCATTGAAAATTATTTTATCAATGAACACTAAAATGTTGCCGTTAATGTACGCTATGAAAATAATAATTTCTCGGAAATTTATAAAACCATTTTAAACAAAATTTAAAATTTAATTCCTTTCTCATATATTTTCAGCTTTAATTATGGAATTAGACAATAAGTCCCCTGTTTATTATTTGATTGCACCTGAAGGTTTTGAAATTACTTACGAAGATAGATTTTATTATTGTGTGTTGTTTTCAGTTTTCACGTTCCATTATTGTCCTTAGTAGACGTTCATCCAAGTTGGCGACCGGTTGTGTCTATGAAATCTTGCCAACTTGGAAAAATGTTTTTAACAATTTTACAAATTTTATACGTTCCTTTATGTTTGTGTCTTGTAAGTGAACGCTACACAAATATTTTATTTTGATTTTATGTCTTTCGGACTTTAAACAATTTTAATGGAATGACTGAACTCGTTTTGTACAGGTATGTTTTACTGTTTTTAAATAAGTGGACTTTTTCAAATGTTTTTAATTTGTTTGTCAAAATTTGTCGCACCATGAAATGCTCATCATATTTGAGTAATCTCTTTTATTTATTAACTTATTTTATTTGTTTACTTAAAATTTTGTCATTTAACCAAACTTTTGTTAATTTTTTTGTATTCTCTATTTATTTGTGTTATACGATTTGATGTTTTTTTTTCCTTTCAGAATTGACTTTAATAAAAATTTTTATTAAAGAGGGTCCAAATCTAGGAACGAAACATTTAATAATAACATTTTTCTGTTTTTATTGAATTGACCTTTCTAATCGATGACTAAGGATCTATTATAACTTTAAAAGGAACTTGAGTTAATTCCTCTAGTACTACTACTTGAGTACCCGTCACAATTCTAGTAACTGTAACTGTAACGAGTTACTTTTTAAAAAAGGAACTGTAACTGTAACGAGTTACTTTTTAAAAAAGGAACTGTAACTGTAACGAGTTACTTTTTAAAAAAGGAACTGTAACTGTAACTAGATATTTTTTATTTCAAAGTAACGTAACTGCAACTAGTTACTTTCAAACAAGTAACTTACCCATCACTGTTTCTTCGTCAAGGGACGACAAGCATGTCAACGATCATCATATAAACAATAACATAAACTCTGAAAAATTTGATGTGTTTCGGTAAAACGATTGTTTTCCTATGAAAAAACGTGTTACAATTTATAATATCCTACATGATGGGGAAAAAACATCAGTAATTGCACAATAAACTGAAACAGATTACTGACTACTAATAACACTAATCTTCGACTAGGGATCAATATAAATCTCGACGATTGAATAATTGAATGCACATATTGAACGTTCATTGCTTCCTGTATATTATACTACATTAGTACCTCCGCTTGCTGGCGTACGTTTGTACTCATTGGCGATTCAAGTAGTACGTAATCACCACCTTTATCTTGATATTGCAAAGACAGATCAAATTCGAGTGACACTATCGATATACTCGAGATAAACTTTCATTAGTATATGGAATGATACTCAACGAGGGTTCCCATGCAATCTTATACATCTCCCTTTCTCAGGGAAACGCTGGTTTCTTTTGTATAGTACTTCAAAACGGTATATCTAAACAAGGATTATAAATTGTAATGTAGTATACACTATTTGTACCCGTCACAATATATGTTGTCTTACAACATGGCAAGGGAAACTGAAAATGATCAATTTTGCAACAATTATTATTAATCTTGCCTCAGATCAGGCACATATTGAACTTGAAACGGTACTTCTCCCTTAGGGCCAATATCCACACGCACAATATTTGCCGTACAGTTCAGACCAAACAGTCTAGCAATGCGAATAGGATCTGCAAATACAATCATGTAGCTATTTCGCTCTGATCAGGCACCCCATTCCTATGAAAAATATATAGAAGCTGCGTTTATCAATTAATCGCTTTACTGAAGCTGCTGAAGTGTAATTTTATATAGGAGGGACTAGGTGTAATGTAACCTGTAATCTTCAATATTTTAAACTTCGAAATCCTATAAATCAGTCTATTATTTCTAGACGAGTTATCGTCTCAGTCTTCTCCACTAGAGGGGATTTCCGGCCTCTCCGGATTTCAGCCAAATTGAAAATCAACGCACTCAACGGAAATCCTGACCACGGAACCAAACGCAGAGAGCGTTGAATAAAACGAGCGATCAATCTCAGATAACCTATGCCTGACACTGAATTTACTCCCGCCGTCTTTCTTCTTTGCTCTTTCGATCCGAGAATTTACGCCAGAGCGAACATAGTCCCACGGAAATTTATGCGAATGAACGAACGAACCCTAGCTCTCCTGAACGAAGCAGTCGAGTTTCAAACGCGTCGATACATGCGATTTCACGCGGAATCTCAAATTATATAACATCTGTTGTAATCACTTGCCAAAGAGAGTCGAACGCTACGGGTAACAAAAGAGATTCTTTTCTGCACTCTATCATTTTCTCCAAGTATCAATTATTGTTATCAAACACAGCAGTTCTTATTCTGGAATGGAAATAATTTAAGATATCTAAATAATAAACAGAATGCACATTGTGTCTCTTATAATTTTAGCGTGGAGCAATTTTATAAAGGTATTCATTTCGTAGGTCGCCCTTGTCCTTGCTAGGTCGCTGTTCCGCTCTGTTATTAGCCGATTCGGAGCGTCTTCATTTTCCTACCTTGAAATTATACCAGAGCAGTCTGTGCGAACACAGAATTTCTACTATCGCTGCAGAGACTTACACGTCCTGTTAAAAGCCAATTTAGTCTGAGACGTGATTTCCACCACCAAAACGTGCAGCATCGCTCTTTCCGGATGCACTCGCCAAGATCTCATTGATCCCTTGCGCCAGAGAGAAATCTGGGGCGGGGATGGAGGAAGACAGAGAGACTGCAATTACACTTCAAGTTCGCAGAGTGCGACATTGCACACCTCGTGAAAGTTACGATCCAACGCTGCATATAACCTACACACGAAATTCGGAAACAAGGCCATGTGTTCTGACATCGCGTTTTACGAAGAACATATGTACTGCAAAGAATCCACAAAAATTACTGGATTAAAGGCCATAGCTGGGTAAGCATGGTTGATCTGCCCTAGCAGATATTTAGTTCATATTTGGGTGGTGAGTTTCTACCATTATAAGAATAATTTACCCCAAATGCCAACTTCAAAAAACAATTTTTACAAAAGTTATAAAAAAATTTTGAAAAATTAAGAAATTAAATTTTATCGAAAATGGCTGAATCAATTTCGATGGTTCAAATATATATTGTACAAGATATCACAGCGGTTCTAAAAAAAATGGAGGGTCGATTCTGGCAATTAGAAAAGAATAAAAAAAATTTTTGAGTTTTGAAAAAATCTTTTTCTATGAAAGCTTTTTGGTACCGCCGCAATTTTTATCCTATAATACACTCACACCCTTAGTAACAACATATATTTTTGCGAGCATGATCCCAATGGTCTTTCACAGTTAAAAAAAAAATAAATTATTTTGTGGGTCTCTACAAAGTATGCGATTCCATTGAAACGAGGGGTTTTCTTAATATTAACTTATGACTCTCTTAAATGAGCATCGTTCGAAATCATAGACACGCTTTTGCATAGATTTTACTTTACATCTTGTACTTTCGATCTTTTTTGTGTGCTATTACACACGCCACACAGTGTGACCAAAAAGTATATTATGCAACATGTGCGTAAAATGCGGTTTTACACACTCGTTGTGATCGCGTTGCACGAGTGCCACGCGATCACTACAAGTGGGTAAAACTGTACGCACGAATTGCATACGATATTTTTTGACACAGTGTGCGTAAAATGCTTTTTTAACACACCCACATGAGTGGATGTGTAATAAGCCGTTTTACGCACCAATATGGGTGTGTAAAAGTATCCGTTTTTACACACCTTGTGTGTAAATCTTACTGTATGTAAATTTTACGCACACTGTGTCAAAAAGCACTTTTTGTAGATGTAGATGTAGATAGATGTAGATGTAGATAGATGTAGATTGTCAATTTTCAATGGATTTTTATGTTTTTCTGTTAACTAACCGTAAGACTTCCAGATACTTCCGGTATTTCTTCCGCACTTTCAGTCCTTGCAGAAAATTCACTTTGACCAAACAAAATTTTTTTATTTAATAACAAAATAAACAATATTTTCTTTCTAACTTTTCAGATGTACCCTTTTTTTAAGATCTTCAAATTGACTAAAGGTCAGCTTAAGTCAGTGTAATAACTATTTAGCAACAATTTCCGGTAGGTTTGAATATGAAAAAAATTGTTTATAATATTTTAAACAAATTAATAAACAAAAGCCATTTTATCGTGATTCGCAATGATTAGTTGTTTGAAATTCATAGTTTTTACATAAAATATCAGAGAAATTAATGCCTAATTGTGATCAGTTAAGAATAGCTGCTGTTTAATAATTATTTAAACAATTTTTATAAACAAATACACAGTTTTCGTATGTCACAATGAATAGGCTCAATTTTTTTGCAGAATGAACCAAAAATGTCTTGCCAATGATTTCTTGCTGTCATTTTTTTCAAATTAACAACAATTGTTAATTATTTAAACAACATTTATAAACAAATTCACATTTTCAACATTATTCCACGAATAGGCCCAATTTTTTGCGGAAACAATTAAAAATTTATTACCAGATACTCATAGCTGTAATTTTGTTCAAATCGATAAAAAATATTAATTAAGGTAAGAGCACCAATTCTTGGCACCCCTTCCCCCCTAATTGTTGGCACCTCTCTGTAATTTATTAGATAATACGACTATTTAGCTTGTTTTGCTTTAATTAATTTAATTCTGCCATCATTTTTACGCATAATGCGCATATTAGTTATCCACTGCAATCAAATATTGATCCAAAATTAAATAAATTTACTTCAGTTTTTGGCAATTTTTATAAATAAATGCACATTTTGACCATTTTTCCAAGAATAGGCTCCATTTTCTTAGCGAAAACGACTAAAAATATATTGCCAATGACTTTTTGCTATGATATTTTGCCAATGGACAAGAACATTTAATTATTTAAACAATTTTTAGAAGCAAATGTACATTTTAGCCACTTTGCATGAATAGGCTTATTTTTTTGTGGAATAAACTAGAAATGTCTTACCAATGACTCCTTCTGGTCATATTTGCCCAATTAACAAAAACTGTTGATTATTTAAACAATATTTATAAACGAATTTACAGTTTGACCATTTTTCCATAATAAATATTAATTTTTTACGGAATCAACCAGAAATGTCGTGCCAATTATTCCTTCTTGTCATATTTTTCTAATTAAGAAAAAGTGTTCAGATACGATATAGTACAGTCAAATTAGCCGCAAAAAGGCCATTTGCTGGAACAAATTATAAGCATGCTGATTTTTATCCTCAAATGTTTGGATGGACGCCTTTTGAAGCCTTGAAAAGTTCGAGGCTGAATTTTTAAACAAAGCTTTGTCATTAACAAAAAACGTAAAATTGCAACATTTTTTCCACACGTTTTCTTGGATTGTTATTTTCGATTAGGAGATAGATAAGAAGTGTATAGGTCTCTTTTTTCAGAGCATAAAATAAGCTTTAAAATGAGCCCTTAGGGAATATCCTACGACAAATAACTTACGATATATGAATTTGTTAATTAACATTGTGTGTTTTTCAGGGAAGACAAAGCGGTGATGAGTTTTCATTGTTGCAACAAAAATCTCGATCGAGTTTTTGCTATTGGATTTTTAAATTGGATAGTTCAAAATATTAAAAAACATTTTTTTTTGAATTCAGAATCCAAAAATGACAGAGGGGGTGGCACTTTTTTTAAACATTCATATTTTGTAAAAAAAAAGATCTGTTGATATTTCGCTGAAATATCTAACAGATTGTGCATCTTCAGGAAAAAGTATGTTTAAGATGTCAACAAACTTTTTCACATTGTTTATGACAAATCCTTATTTCCAAATTTAAAAAAAATTTCTGTTACAATTTGGCGTAGTTCTGTGAAACTTTTTATAACATTTGTTTAAATAATATTTTGTTGCAATGAATATATTGCACTTAGGAGTTTTTGGAAAAATAATAATTAAAATCCATCTTCCTCAATGGTTATACCTAATTTTGTTCAGATTTTTCTGGTAGCTGTAAGTATGGAAAAAAATTATTGCTTATAACGATTTGTTATAAACAATGTGAAAAATGTTGTTAACATCTTAAACGTACTTTTTTCTGAAGATGTACAATCTGTTAGATATTTCAGCAAAATTGAATTCGAAAGACTTTGTTTTACAGAATATGAATTTTAAAAAAGTGCCCCCCCCCCTCTGTCATTTTTGGATTCTGAAGTCCAAAAAAAATGTTTTCTAATACTTTGAACTATCCAATTGGAGAATCCAATAGCAAAAACCCAATCGAAATTTTTTTGCAACACTGAAAACAAAGTCTAATACACTTTTTACCTATCTCTTAATCGAAAGTAACAATACAAGCAAACGTGTTGAAAAGATGTTTCAATTTTATGTTTTTTGTTAATAACAAAGCATTGTTTAAAAATTCAGCCTCAAAATTTTCAGGGCTTCAAAAGAACGTCCATCCAAAAATTTTAAGATAAAAATCAGCTTGCTTCTAATTTGTTCCAGCAGAAATCCTAATTTGACCATACCAATACCCAATAAATAGATAATTTGATAACTCAGTAGCCCAATAACCAAGAACCCATCACACCTTTCATTAATACATATTTATTGACCTTGGTTTTTTAGTTAATTCCACAAAAAAAATTTATTAAGGAAAAATGGTGAAACTGTGAATTTGTTTATAAATATTGTTTAAATAATCAAAAGTTTTTGTTAATTGTACAAACATGCCAAGAGGAGTCATTGGTTTTTCTAGTTTATAAGACATTTCTAGTTTATTCCACGAAGAAAAAAGCTTATTGATGCAAAAGTGGTCAAATTGTACATTTGTTTATAAAAATTGTTTAAATAATTAACTGTACTTGTCCATTGGCAAAGTATTATAGCAAAGAGTCATTTTTAGTTGATTTCGTTTAGAAAGTGGAGCTTATTCTTTGAAAAATGGTCAAAATGTGCATTTGTTTATAAAAATTGTTTAAATAATTAATATTTTTTATCAATTTAAACAAAACTACAACCAGCAGTCACTGGCAATACATTTTTAGTGAGTTTCGCAAAAAAATTGCGCCTATTCGTGGAATAATGTTGAAAATGTGAATTTGTTTATAAATATTGTTTAAACATTTAACTGTTGTTGTTAGTTTGAAAAAAATGATAGAAAGGAGTTCGTGGCAAAACATTTTTGGTTGATTCTGCAAAAAGAATTAAGCCTATTCATTGTGACATACGAAAACTGTGTATTTGTTTACAAAAATTGTTTAAATAATTGTCAAATAGCGACTATTCTTAACTAATCGTAATAAGCATTAAATTCTCTCATATTTTATTTAAAAAAATATTAATTTCAAACAACTTATCACTGTTAATCACAATAAAATGGCTTTTGTTCATTAATTTTTAAAAAAATTTTAACATTTTTTTACCTGAAAGTCATTTTAAAGTCATTTAAAAAAAAAACATCAAAATCTATTGAAAATTGACTTGTAGACAGACTTTTGCCCACAAAAAATGCTTTTGGCCACACTGTGTGGCGTATGTAATAGCACACAAAAAAGATCGAAAATACAAGATGTAAAGTAAAATCTATGCAAAATTATGTCTATGATTTTAAATGATGCTCATTTGAGAGAGTCATAAGTTATCCATAAGAAAACCCCTCGTTTCAATGGAATCGCAACTTTTTAGAGGCCAACAAAATAATTTTTTTTTAACTGGGAAGTACAATTGGGATCATGCTCACAAAGATATATTGTTAAACTTCTTACTCAACGCCAGTTCTTTGCAGGATTTAATTTTTTGATGTTGTCCGAATATTTTAAGTGAGAAATTAAAAAAATCAACCGAGCCCTTTTTTTGAAAATTGAAATTTTGATTTTTCGAGACCTAATTATGTGGACTTTATTATAAATAAAATATGTAGTAAAAAAGTTCTTTAAACTTTTGTGTCAAACGAAAACTCGGTCTTCTATAGAGGTTTTTGTAACGCAAATATGAATTCTACCGAGGGGTTAATTACTCTTAGAATCTGGTGTACACTCTCTCTGCAATTTTATGCAATCTCATGCAATCCCTTGCAATCCTTTGCAATCCCATGCAATCTTTTAAAAAATCTTGTAATCCCCCATTGCGAAAAAATATTATAGGAAATTCGATAATGATAATCATTTTTCTACAATTTTCTTCGCGATTCTAGAAAAATCATTATAGAAAATCATTATAAGAAAATCAGTATAGAAATTAAGAATTGAATTGAAAATTAAAAGAATAAGAATTGAAAGAGTTGATGAGAAAAATAAAGAAAGTACAAACGAATGATCTATTTATTTATTTAACGTAGATTTCCAAACATGTCAGGAGGTTTTAAGGAATTCCAAAGGATTTTAACAAATTTCGAGAGACTTCCACGGATTTTAAGGCTTTTAAAAGGATTTTGAGAGTTTTCCAAATATTTCAACTAATTCTAAAAAATTTCATCGGATTTCAAGAGATTTAAAAATATTTCCACGGATTTCAAGGAATTTCGAAACATTTCGAAGGAGTTTAGAGGATTTTAAAGATTTCCAAACATTTCCGAGAATTTTTAGGAATCCCAAAGGATTTCAAGACATTAAAACAATTTCAAAGGATTTTAAAGAATTTTGTAGGACTACCGAAGATTTCAAGATATTTCTAATGAACTTGGAAAGTAAATTAAATTAAATATAATTTGAAGGGATTCCTAGCGATTTCAGATTCCAAGGGATTTTAATGTATTTTAAGGAATTTCACAAGATTAAAGGATTACAAAGATTGATAGGGATTTTAAAGGTTTTTTTAAAGGATAAGTTTAATTAAATTTGTATTCCAGAGAATTTGCAAGCATTTTCAGCCATTTCGTCAGATTTCATAAATGCACGGAATTTTTAAGGTTTCCAAACATATCAGGAGGTTTTAAGGTATTCAAAATGATTGAAACAAATTTCGAGAGACTTCCACGGGCTTTGAGGCTTTTAAAAGGATTTTGATGGAAGTTCTAAATATATAAACTGATTTTAAAAGATTTCATCGGTTTTCAAGAGATTAAAAATATTTCCAAGGATTTCAAAAAAT
Source organism: Euceroptres primus (assembly GCA_037177015.1). Classification (NCBI taxonomy): domain Eukaryota; kingdom Metazoa; phylum Arthropoda; class Insecta; order Hymenoptera; family Figitidae; genus Euceroptres; species Euceroptres primus. The sequence continues at coordinate 12,788 of JBAGKK010484008.1, forward strand.
TTCCAGAGATTTCTAGTGAACTTTGGAAAATAAATGAAATGAAATGAAATATCAAGGGATTCCTAGCGATTTCAAAAATTTCAAGGGATTTGAAGATATTTCAAGGAATTGCACAAAATCCAAGGATTTTATTAAATCCCCAAGGATTTCAAGAGATTTCAAAGATTTTTAGAAATTTAAACGTTTTTCCTAGAGTTTAATTCAATTTATATTCAAGGGATTTCAAATGATTTATACTTAACGACCTAAATTAAATTTTATTTCAAGGGATTTCTACAGATTTCAACAATTCAAGGAGAGAAGGTTAAGAATTGTGGGAGCTGATTATCCTATAATCGCTATTTGCGCTACAAAAACCTCCATAGCAGATCCAGTTATCGTTTGACACAAAAGTTTATAGGGACTTTTTTACTACATATTCTATATATAATAACGTACATATAATTAAAATTTTGAATTAAAAAGAAAAAATTAAAATTTGAATTTTCAAAAAAAGGACTCGACCGATTTTTTCCTTCTTAGCTCAAAATATCTAAGAAAAATCAGATAACTGAATCCTGCAGAGAGTTTTTGTTGAGTATGAATTTTCAATAATCTTAGGGACGAAAACCCCTATTTGCGTTACAAAAACCTTTACAGAAGACTCAATTTTCTTTTAACACAAAAGTTTATCAGAACTTTTTTACTATATATTTTATTTATAACAAAGTCCAGATAATTAAAATTTTTTATAAGAAAAAAGTCTCGAAAAAACAAAATTTCAATTTTCCAAAAAAGGGCTCGATCGATTTTTTTATTTCTTTCTTAAAATATTCGGGCAACATCCGAGGATTAAATCCTGCAAAGAACTGGCGTTGAGTAAGAAGTTTAGGTTAAAGTTGGTTGAGGCTCTCCGTTTGAGGGTGTGACTGTATTATAGGAAAAAATTGCAACGGTACCAAAAAGCTTTTATAGAAAAAATTTTTTTTTAATTCCAAAATTTTTTTTATTCCTTTTTAATTGCCAGTATTGACTCTCCATTTTTTTATAACTGCTGTGATATCTTGTACAATATATTTGAACCATTGAAATTGATTCAGCTATTTTCGAGAAAATTTAATTTTTTGATTTTCCCTAATTTTTTATAACTTTTGTAAAAATTTTTTTTGAAGTTGGCACTTGGGGTAAATTCGTCTTATAATGGTAGAAGCTTACCATCCAAATATGAACCAAATATCTGCTAAGGCAGACCAACCTTGCTTACCCAGCTGTGGTCTTTCAGAGAGGAATTCCCTATTGGAAGAAAGAATGAAATAAAAAGAAGAGAGACAGTAACTGTTTGCAAGAGTTTAATGATAAATTGGAAAAAATTGATTCCTACCGATTTAGTGAATTGCTATTATTTAAAGTAACTGTCATAATTTCCAATTCTGTCAATAAATTTTTTGCTACGTTACTAATTTTGCTACGTTACTAATTTTGATAAAGATTAAAAATATTGCAGAGACAAAAACGTAATCTACTGTTATAAAGCACTAATTTTTATGAAGTCGTAAAGCTTCAGCTATATTAAGTTATCTCTGTTGATAAGTTACTAACTAAAGTACTAAAGTCGCTTTTTCACGTCGAAGCAAGGTCACGTACTAGCTATAAAAACCTACTAAAGCACTATAAAGATACAGAGGTCAAAATTCTCACTTCGTCTTCTGACGAACATCTACGGAAAATTGTTGGAGAAAATTGTATCGTCAATGTCAGGACACGTTCTTGTTCTTAAGAAGACATGAAATGAACATTCCTCGAATGTAATTAAACATTCCTTTATTTGATAAGAGCTGTTTAAAATCGTCCATGGGTCGTTGTCAAATTGGAGGCAAACTTGAAGTTCCAGTATGATAAGAATTAAACAGACCCTCTTTTGCCTTCCTTTTTATTCAATAAATATTTCCGATTATTCTTTACAAAAGGGTCAATTCATTTTTATTTACTTTTATTTCCATTTATTTTATTTTAATACGAAAACAACCCAAAACTCATTATAGTGTGTCGGAAAATATGGAAAGGTTCTTAGGCAACTTTCCCCTACTTGTTTCTCTTTCTATACAGCTCAATTCTGAAAGATTAGCTAGCTATTAAAGTCTGCCAACAGCTAGAAAAACAGGTTTTCAGTCCACTAGAGAAATACAAGTGGTGAAAAATTAGCAGACGATTTCTTGGTGCTCGTTTTGTGCAATACATCCCGAAAGAGACGCGCGTCGTTCCTTCTGTTAGGAGATAGAGCAAAGAGCAGTTCGATCGCTTAGTGTAATCCAGTCGGTAACGTGTAACTGGTTCGCCTTGATAGCCCTGCCCCTCTCCCTCGACGCGCCACAGCCCATGCACTGTTAGGGCCCCATTCCCCGGGCCCCACCTCGTCTTGTGGATGGGGTAGTGCAGTAGAGCTCCGCGCCGCGCCTCTTCTCACCCTCACCTGTCTCGTTCCTCTCCACTCGTCCTTGTCGCTCTTGAGTCCTGGGCCTTGGCAGGGCCGCGCGTCTCTTCTTCGTGACCCGAGGGCACCACGGCTGGCCCGCCCATTTGTAGCGCCCATGTCGTACTGCACTCTGCCATATAACTCTTTGCTTCTCTTCATTCAACCCTTCTCCTCCCTCCAATCACAACCCCCTTCTCTCTTCTGTCCTCATCTACGAATCAAGTGAGAAAGAGAGACAAAAATGTTTTTTTGTCCCTGTTGCTCGCGTTTGTCTCACGGCCGCGTGTCGCATAGAAATAGTGCTGTCCAATGCTCGTAAAACACCAGGATTTTCTTCCAATCCGATGCTCTTTTCGTCTGTGACAGCACCACGTCGCGACGGTACTCAAGAGTCAAGATGCTTTAGGGTATAAAGGTATATATGTAGGTAATTTAGAGGGCTACCTCGAGCTACCAAACCGGACGTTGACTCCCAGTGCGAGTTGACTCCCATCTCCCTTGATTTCGTGCCAACTTTCGAGAGACCTCCTCGGAGTAAGATTTTCTTCCAATCCCTTCGCCACCTCTCTTGCCTAACGTCGCATCTTGTCGCCGTTGTAATTCGAAGAAACGACCGATGCAATCGCGTCTCCCTCGTCCACCACCTTCCTTCAGCTTTCTCTGTGTTGTACGTGAACATACCTTCATATCCACCACTCTAGCCTTCACACTATCCAATAGCTATAAATTCAAATTTATGTGCGCCGATCTGACCGTCTTAATCGATGAGTTATTTCGCAACTTTCCGCGAAGAATTAACAGCGACGCTGTACATGGAATCACTCTTGAGTAGTTCTCTGGAGCAAAAAGGGGATCTGAAACGAAATAAAATTTAAGGCTTAAAATTGAAGCTGTTGATGAAAAAAGGACGCACGCCAATCTGCCACTTTGAGAAAATCGAATGCAACGTTTTCATTTGAGTATTAGTTAATGACAATTGTTACAAAACTTTTACTTAATCGGGTTATTCCTCCGTTCATCTGCACTGAAAAAAATGGTTTGGTTGGGCCAACTACTTAGTTTGTAAGATATGGTACTGCTATTTTATTAGTTGGAACAATTATTTCATTAATTGCTCGTACTAATTGAATAGTCACTGCAACTAATAACATGGTTGTTCCACTCTCTAAATTTGAATCAAAGTTTTCAGTGATTTCATTTAGTGACCCATTTGTAGCTAATTCATCGGTGAATTTTGACTGAATTTCAGTGAAATTGACTGAATTTCAGTCAAAATTCACTGACGAATTAGCTAGAAGTGGGTCACTGAATCAAATCAGTGAACATTTTGACTGATTCAGATTTAGAGAGCAACTAATAAAATAGCAGTATCTATCTAT
>JBAGKK010484019.1:0-16618 GCA_037177015.1 Euceroptres primus
AACTAGCGAGCGAGGTGAGCTTCGCGAGCTATAAGGATATCGCGCGCAGCGCGAGGTGAAACGATAACGGAGCGCGACGATTAATAATATCGGAGCGCGAAGCGCGACGGCCACTCCGCGCGCCCTAGACGCGCTGAAACTTGCGAGCGAAGCGCGCGATGAGAATGTGCCCGCGCCCCCGAAGGGGGCCGACCAGATTTTTTTTATAATAATTCCTTTTTTGTATTTTTATATTCATTCATTTTTTGTATTTTTATATTAATTCCTTGTTTGTATTTTTATATTTACACCAGTTTTCTATTTTACCTTTTGTAATATAGTTTTTCTAATTTGTCAACAGAGATCAAAAATCGTAAAATTGTCAGACATACATGAAATCTCAGAACTCGAGTATTTGACTGTAAAGCAACTGAAAGATTTATTGAGTGTCAATCGTGTGGATTTCAAAGGCTGTGTCGAGAGATGCGAACTGCTGGACAGGGCGTGCAGATTATGGGAGGATCATCGAAAGTCCAGAGAAGGTAAAAATTTCTGTAGAAATTCTCCTCAATCAAAAATTTAACTAATTTGAAAATTTTCTATAAATTTTGATTTTTTTTCCGAAAGTATTTCTTTATTATATTTTATTTCTGGACAGGGCTCCATCCTTAATTTTTTAACAGAAATTAATTTGAAAACTTAAGAAATTGTTTGATTAAATATTTTGTTAAATAATAAAACAATTAGTCCTAAAAAATTTTTCTAGCAAATATAGAAATTCTGAATGACGAGACACTTTGCACTGAATAGTATATTATGCAGCGTGTGCGTAAAATGCGGTTTTACACACGCAATCATCACAAGAGGGTAAAACCGTACGCACGAGTTGCATACAATATTTTTTGACACAGTGTGCATAAAATGCGTTTTTATACACCCATATTACTGGGTGTGTAATAAGCCGTTTTACGCACTAATATGGGCATGTAAAAACGCATTTTACGCATACAAATATAGAAACTCTGGATGACGAGACACTGCACAGAATAGTATATTATGCAACATGTGCGTAAAATGCGGTTTTACACACGCGATCATCACAAGAGGGTAAAACCGTACACACGAGTTGCATACGATATTTTTTGACACCGTCTACGAAAATGCGTTTTTACACACCCATATTAGTGCGTAAAACACTGTATCGGAATAATGCGTTTTACGCACTAATTTGGGTGTGTAAAAACACATTTTACGCACATTGTGTCAAAAATTAATTTAAAAACTTAAGTTGTTTCATTAAATATTTTATTAAATAATAAAATAATTTGTCTTAATTTTTTTCTAGCAAATATAGAAACTCTGGATGACGAGACACTTTGCAAAGTCTGTTTGGATGCACCGATCGAGTGTGTAATTCTCGAATGTGGCCACATGGCCTGTTGCATAAATTGCGGTAAACAAATGTCCGAATGTCCAATTTGTAGACAATACGTGGTGCGAGTGGTGAGATTTTTCAAAGCCTGATTAAACTAGCTTAGAATTTATAACTATAATTACTATCTACTATTAAAATAAGACATCAGTGTATATAGACTTGATGGAGGCGAGAAAAATTCGATCCAATCTATTTTATTCACTTTACAGTTATTACTTCTCTCATTGCAAATTAAAAAAAAATATCTGTACATATAAACGTAAGCATATCAATTTGAAAATTGATATTCTTTACTTTACGAAGACTCGTTCTTTCCTGAAAAAAATGCTACTCTGAATTTGAATTTCATTGTCACAACCTTAAAATTTATTTTTTCATGAAATATTTCTACTCGTTTTTTATTTTGAAGATTTAAATATTCAAATTTCAAAGTTGTCTTCTATTTTTTCCAGGAAAGAAATGAGGCCATTTATTGTTTATTCGTTTTTTTTTTCGAGAAGAAACTATTTTTTCACCCATTTTCTTAGAGGAAAGATTTGAGTGCATGGATAAATATTTGCAAATGTTTGTCACTTGATAAAATTGAGAAAAAAGTTAGTTTTTTGCAATACAATTAAAGACTGCTTCTTTCTTAAGAAAGTGAAAGTTTTGTTTTCCGAACTTCATTTGTTTGCCGTAGGAGAAAGAATTTCCGAGTGCAAGTCCCTACTTGATTTTAAAATTCTGTATCGAACAACGACTGTTAATAAACCAAATCTCTCATGAAAAATTCAAAAGATCTCTTCATTTTTAAAAAAAATTGAACATCTTTTTCTCTTACATTTAATTATCACTTTTATTTTACTTTCCTAATGAACTAGTTTCGTATTTACAGTTTTTTAGGTAAAAATTGGCACTAACTGAAGAAATAAGTTGAGGACTGAACCTTTTCAAGGTCAAAAGTTCCTTTCTTCGGGACACGAGCCAAAACCTCGTTCAAATTTTTACGCACTTCCAATGTTTTTACGTCTACACTTTCCTCAAGTTCCCTGCAAAATAAATTGAAACATAAATATAAGAATTAAAACTCAAACACATTTAAAAAAAATTTAAATCCATACTTTGTAGAATATGAGAAACGACTCAGTAAATATTGGGAAAGATTCTCGAGAATCGGTTCCGAATGAAGGGCGATGAACTGCTTTCGACAAATCTATAAAATAAATTCGAATAAAAAAAAACGTATTTGTTTAGATAAATTTTTATTTTTATTTTCATTACTTGATTCATTTTTTTCACGGTGCAAGGATGCGTCCAAAAGCAATCGTGAACCGACATAAAAGTGATTCCTGCCTGTTCACAATGCAAACTCGTCAGCATCATGTGAGTTGAATCGAGAGAATGGACGAAATTCGGTGGAAAGGCATTTTTCTGCTTCATTACATTCGGTCGCCTGTGAAAAATTAAATAAACACAAAGAATTAAAATTAACAATTTTTACCCCCCTGCTGAACCTTCAAGGAATTGACGTGAAAAAGATTTAAATTAATTGCGAAAAGACTGCAAAGAAAGTAGTAAATGCAACAAACTTCGTAATTCGTATTTCGTAATTCAAATTTCGCGCCAGAATTTCGTGCGGACACTTAAATATAACCTCGAAAATATTGGGAATTATAAAGGAAACAGTATCTCGCGTAAATAAAGTGAAATTATACATAAATTCTGAACGGAAATTAATAATTTCTGGAAAGAAACCTTTTTTAATATTCGATTTTTTTTCTAAATTTGTAAAATTCGAATCCTTACTCGTAACTGTCCATCGGTTGATGTTTTCCGCTCGTGTGAGGTTTTGTGTAAGGTTGAACAATCGGCAAACCCAAAGGCGTCACCCATTCAACGCTTTTTCCCGTCACTGAACAAATAGCTCTCGCACATTCTGTGAACCAATCCTGAATTTCTTTTGCACTCGTGAACATCGATCGCAAACTTTCGAAAGTCTTCTGCACCAAATATCCACTCGCTGGCCAAACTTTATCCTGAGGGAAATCCTCAATATCTATAAAAAAACATATTGAAAAAAATGTTTTGAATTCTGAAGAAAAACCAGTTTATTTTTATGTGATTATGAATAAAGATGTATTTTAAATTTTCTGATTATTTCTTCTGACGATTTTCAAGTATTAAATAAAAAAAGCTAAATTAATTAAATTAAGCTAAAAAATTATTTCTTCTGACGATTTTCAAGTATTGAAAATCTTGGTAATTAAATTTCGCGCCAGAAATTCCAGGAAAAAAGTACGGACACTTGAACATAACCTTCAAAATGAATTAAAATATCCGAGAAATTAAATAAAAAAAGCTAAATTAATTAAATTAAGCTAAAAAATTATTTTTTTTGTGCGATTTTTAAGTATTGCAAATCTTGTAACTTAAATTTCATGCCAATAATTCCTGGAAAAACTACGAACACTTAAACATAACCTTCAAAATTAATTAAAATATCCAAAAATATAATTAAATTAAAAAAATCTAAATTACTTAAATTAAGCTAAAAAATTATTTCTTCTGACGATTTGCAAGTATTGCAAATCTTGTAATTTAAATTTCGCACCAGTAATTCCTGGAAAAATGTACGGACACTTAAACATAACTTTCAAAATGAATTAAAATATCCGAGAAATTAATTAAATTAAGCTAAAAAATTATTTCTTCTGTCGATTTTCAAGTATTGCAAATCTTGTAACTTAAATTTCGCGCCATAAATTCCTGGAAAAAAGTACGGACACTCAAACCTAACCTTCAAAATTAATTAAAATATCCGAGAAATTAATTAAATAAGGCTAAAAAATTATTTCTTTTGACGATTTTCAAGTATTGTAAATCTTGTAACTTAAATTTCGCGCCTGTAATCCCTGGAAAAAACTACGGACACTTAAACAAACTTCAAAGTTAATTAAAATATCCGAGAAATTAAATAAAAAAAGCTAAATTCATTAAATTAAGCTAAAAAATTATTTCTTCTGGCGATTTTCAAGTATTGCAAATCTTGTAATTTACATTTCGCGCCTGTAATCCCTGGAAAAAACTACGGACACTTAATTATAACCTTCAAAATTAATTAACATATCCGAGAAATTAAATCAAAAAGCTAAATTATTCAAATTAGGCTAAAAAATTATTTCTTCTGACGATTTGCAAGTATTGCAAATCTTGTAATTTAAATTTCGCGTCAGTAATTCTTGGAAAAATGTACGGACACTTAAACATAACCTTCAAAGTTAATTAAAATATCAGAGAAATTAAATAAAAAAACTAAATTCATTAAATTAAGCTAAAAAATTATTTCTTCTGACGATTTGCAAGTATTGCAAATCTTGTAATTTAAATTTCGCGCCAGTAATTCCTGGAAAAATGTACGGACACTTAAACATAACTTTCAAAATGAATTAAAATATCCGAGAAATTAATTACATTAAGCTAAAAAATTATTTCTTCTGACGATTTTCAAGTATTACAAATCTTGTAAGTTAAATTTCGCGCCAGTAATTCCTGGAAAAAAGTACAGACACTTAAACATAACCTTCAAAATGAATTAAAATATCCGAGAAATTAATTAAATAAAAAAAGCTAAATAATTAAATTAAGCCAAACATTAATTAATTAGAATACCTGTTTTGACAAATTTGTCGCGTCTTTTATAATTTCAGAAATTCATCAATTAAATTTACAGTTTTTATCAATCACAGTTTTTAAGCGGGTTTAAAATCGGAACCATCGATAAATTGTCTTTTTGGTTTACTAACTTGTTGCATTAACTTTTTTGCACTTTTCTAGTGCTTTAGAGGTTATGTTTAAGTGTTCGTCGACAGGAAAATTTGGCGCGAAATTCAAATAAACACAAAGGCCTCAGATTTCTTAATTCTAATTCTTAATTCTAATGTTTCAATTTGAAAAATGATCAGACCTTTTAATTGCTTCGCTATTTGGAGTTTAGCACCAAATTTCGTAACTCCGTAAACAGTCGTCATGATCGTTTGTTTAATTACTTTCCTCTGGATGAAACCATCCAAAACTTGGGCGATTTCCACTCCATTTTCCGCGTCTAACTTTCGTCCTTTCTCCACCTGTAAAAAAACCAAAAAATTTTCTGTTTAATCTTTAATTTTTGAATCTTTTATCACAGAATATTGACAGCTCTTGATCTATGATCTTTAATCATCGGACTCTGGATTAATTCAACAAGTAAATTTCTGGTATTTATAAAGTTAACTTTCAAAATGCTGGAAACTAAGAAACTAATCATCGAATGTTGAATATTTTTTTAAGAATACAAACTAGAACAACGACATCGCTGTAAACATCGTGAGGCTTTTCAAAAGGATGTAAATTAACGCTCTCGGCTCCAATTTGATCGCGACCAAGTGCCGCATAATGTTGTAATCCATTACAACTTCCGTCTTGATGAATTGGAAATCCAGTCGAATATTTCGTAGGATCTGGAGATTTTAAAGCTTTCGATATTTCCATACAAGCGGATAAAGTTTGCCAGGGTTCGTCTGAAGTCGCCCACCACATTTCTCCCTGAAATTAAAATTTTAAATTGAAATTAAAAATTAAAAATACATATCTCTATTTTCCAAGAAAAATTAAAATTAAATAATAATTAAAAAGATAAAATTAATATTAAATCACCGTCAAAGGATTCTCGGCACTGTCGAGGATTTTATCCAGAATCTCGTCGGCGTACTTGAGTCGATTTTGTACCGATTCCTTTTTCCTGAATCCGGTCAAATTTATAATGTGAATTTTTAGCCAATCGAGGCCCTTCGGTCCCAAAGGTTTTTCCTGGGCAAAAACGAGCAGCGAGCGGGCAAAATCCGAGCCCATTTGACTCAAATGAGGCGGAATTGGATAAACTCTTCCTCTGAAATCCATATTATGTGGCAGCCAAAAGATTTCGTTTCTGTACTGTTAAAAATAAATAAATTTAATATATATTGTCTTTAAGATTTGATTGTTTCAAATTAAATTTCTGGTGCTAATTTAACTTCAGTTCAATTTCAATTTGATAAATTTACATTTCAATTTCAATTTAGTAAATTTAACTACATTTCAATTTCAATTTAGTAAATTTAACTTCAGTTCAATTTCAACTTAGTAAATTCAACTTCAGTCTAATTTCAATTTAGTAAATTTAACTTCAGTCCAATTTAAATTTAGTAAACTTAACTTCAGTTCAATTTCAATTTAGTAAATTTAACTTCAGTTCAATTTCAATTTAGTAAATTTAACTTCCGTCTAATTTCAATTTAGTAAACTTAACTTCAGTTCAATTTCAATTTAGTAAATTTAATTTTAAAGTAAATAAAAATTATTCTTGAATCAAATAAATATTAATTTTTAATTATCAAATAAAATGTCAATTCAAAATTCTAAATTAGAATTAATCAACTTACGTGATTCGCGAGTGATAATTTGTACAAGGCGTCGCACCATAAAGAGTACATTTCGTTTTTCCTCCTTTTTAATTCCATTCGAGCTTTAAAAATATTGCTTCTCTCCTCTTCGGTCGATTCTTCGGTTGCTAAAGGCGCCGGAGGCAAAACCGAAGGAGGTTGTGGAACATTTAATTTCGTAGAACCTCCGTCTTGAAAAACCTAGCACAAATGAAAAATGGAAATCGAAATTTAAATTTAAAATATAAATTTCAATTTTTCGTGACAAGAGATTTTTTCTTTAAATTTTTTTTAATTACCTTGACTGCCACGTCAAGAATCGAAGTATTTACTTTCCAGGGAATCGTGCCCAACTGATTTAAACAATCTAAGGACGGATACATTTGCTTTTCGGGAATTTCGGTCATTTTTTTCCACTGTTGAACCTTTAAAGAATTATTGTAAGGAGATAGATTTAAATTCATTGCGCTGCTTGTAAATTTTAAAGCAACAACACATAATCTAATTCCAATTTCGCGCCGAAATTTCGTTAAAAAAGGAGCAGACACTTGAACATAACCTTCAAAAAGTTAAGAATTAAATAGAATTCAATGTAAATAAAATGAGAAAACGTTTTTACAGTTTTTTTTTAATACATAAAATATTAATGTTAAAATCAGTTAAAATACCAGAGAAATATGTTCAATATAAACGTTTTTCTAAACTTTCCGTCTATTTAAATTCGAAACATTTTTTATTTTTTACCGTTTTTAAATTCGGAACGTTACCAAAATAAGGCGCTTTTTAATTTTGATTGGCATTAAATTAAAATTTATGCAAACTTTAGAAACATCGATAAAAATCGCCCTTTTAATTAATAAATAACACTAAACCATTCCTAATATTTTAGAGGTTATGTTTTTAGTATCCGCTACGAAATTTAAATTTAACTTTTATTTTCTCGATTTAAATATAACGAAAATAGTTTTTGAACGAAAATGTATATTATTTTAAATTCTAATTTCGCGCAAGAATTTCGTTTAAAAAAGGAGCGGACACTTAAACATAACCTTAAAAAAGTTAACGATTAAATAGAATTTAATGTAAATAAAATGAAAAATTGTTTTTACAGTTTTTTTTAAATATATAAAATATTAATGTTAAAATCAGTTGAAATACCAGAGAAATATGTTCAATACAAACGTTTTTTTAAACATTTTTAATTTGTTATCGTTTTTAAATTCGGAACGTTATCAAAATAAGGCGCCTTTTAATTCCGATTGGCATTAAAATAAAAATTTATCTAAACTTCAGAAACATCGATAAAAAAACGCTCTTTTAATTAATAAATTACACTAAACCATTCCTAATATTTTAGAGGTTATGTTTAAGTATCCGCTACGAAATTTCGGCGCGAAATTTAAATTTAACTTTTATTTTCTCAATTTAAATACAACGAAGATAGTTTTAAACGAAAATTTACAGTATGTTATATTCTGAATGAACTGAGATAACTTACAGCTCCAAACGGAACTCGAATAATGCTCGTTTTGGTAATTAAATACCCTCCGTGTTGAAAAGAACTCCAAGGCCTTGGAGGGCTCAAAGAAGGAACTAAAGTAGCATCGAAATTTAAAAACTCAGGCTGAGAGTCTCGGTACAATTTCGTCAAACCTGGATGAGGTTTTATCTGCGAATCAAAATCCAGGCTTCAGAAAAAGAAAAAAACAGATAAAGTCCTGCTTTATTATTGATTATTAATCAAAAATTCAAACCTCCTCTTTCGTGTGCTTGAATTTACTTCGGTAAATAACATAAAAAGCTGGAACGAAAATCTCCTTTCCTTTCTGACAACTGACCATAATTTTCAAGTCCTTTAAAATGATATCAAACAAAAATCTGCCAACACTTCTCATCACAACAAAAGGCCATTCCGCGACTTTCAAATCCATAGAGTTTCCATTTTCTCTTAATTTCTGTTCTAGAAGTTGCCATTTCACTCGACCATTTTTTTCTTTTCCTCCTTCAAGATACCATTTGCAATATTCCCCATAAGACTCCAGAGTTTTGTCGATCAAACCTTCATTTTGTTGAATCTTCGTCTTTAACAATTTTTAAAAAAATTATCTTTCGAAGTTTAAAACATATTTTAATTCATGAGACAGAAAACTTTTTGGGTGACTACAAATTATTCTCAGAAGAAGATACTTAATTTCTAATTAAAATTTTTTAATTAACCTCGTATATTTTGAACAAATGCTGGCCCAAATCCCTGGAAAGATAATTTATTGGCGGACTAAAAGTCTCGGCAGTTTCCGCAAGTCTCTTAACTTCTCGCATAATTGTATTCACATATTCTTCCTTGTCCAAAACTGTGAGATAAGGATGCAAATGTGTAGTTTGAAATCCTCTTTCTCGAAGTTTCAAAGACTCGAGACTTCTCTCAAAACCTTTTCGCGCTTCCACTCTCCAAATTTCCTCCAATTCCCGAACCTTTTTCCTCTAAAATTGATTCAAATAAAATTGCAAACAAATTTTTTATCGGCTGGAAATTAATATTAAAAAACCTACAGCAGATAAACTTTCCAGACTCGGGTTTTCCGACGTCGCGATGCTTTTGATGTCCACCTGTCCGTCGAATTCTACTTGTAACTGTTTTCTGGTCTTTTCCTCTAAATCCGACTGAAGAAAAATTCCCTTCGCTGGACTTTCGGGCATTCGATTTTCAAATATCTTTCCTAATAAATGACAACTGTAATTGACATCCACTTGCTTGAAAGAAGGTTTGAAATCCGCTCTTAAAAGCCTCACAGAGAGCAAAACCTTTTCTAATTGGTCTCTCACAAAAATCGGCTTCGTTACAATGTCGTTCAAACTTATTTTTCTTTCGTTCATTTCGTGCTGGAGCGATGTCAAAAAATCTGCATTTCATATTATTGTATCAAGAACTTCAAAATTAATTTTTAATTATCTATTTCAGGACCTTTCGATTAATTACAATCGTTTCTTACATAAGCAATAAATCTTGTAATTTAAATTTCGCGCCAAAATTTCGTAGCGGACACTTAAACATAACCTCTAAAGTACTAGGGAGGAAATAGAATTTTGTGTAAATAAAATGAAAAACCGGTTCGATAAAAATAAAATACACAAAGTAATGTTCTTTTTGGATAAAAAACGATTGCAATTAAGCGAAAAGGCTTAATTTATTTTGAAATTTGTTTGAATCAATACCGATTTCTGTCGAAGGATCCTCAGATCGAGCGACGCATTCAAAAATAAATGCGTAGGAATCCGGAGACATTTTAATCAAATCCTCTTTGATTAAATTCGTCAAATTTTTCATGGACTTCAAATCGCCTCTCAAAGCAAATTCTCTGAGGAAGAAATTATACAGGACAATATTCCGAAAAGCTTTAATTTGTGTGAAACGGGTTTTTCTAATATAGAGAAAAGTCTTGAATGCATGCTCCATTTTTCCGCATTTTGAGCAAGTTTCAAAATAAGAAAGCAAATATTGATGTTGGCTTTCCTGTTTCAATTGGCTTGTGAGCGATTTAAAGTAATTTTCTTCGCTTAAAGTTGAGTGCTTCTTCATCATTTTAAAATTGTTGTCTTTACTGAAATCCAATTTGAATTTTTATTTTCGGGACTTTTTGATTTTTAATTCACAAGTAATTTCAAATAAAAACTATGCGATTTATTCTGGAAATTCTTTTAAAGTATTACTGATCTACTCACATTATAGTTCCTAAATTTTGATCATACACAACAAATTCTTCAGAATCTAATTCTTTCAAAGCCGCAACTTTCTTATTTTTTGATAAGAGCTCTGTTAATTCACCTTTATCTGCCAAGGGTTGCAACTCTTTCAATATTTCCTTCTTCGGCTGAATAAATTGCAAACGTTCAATTAAAAACTTGAAAGGAAACGAATAATTCCAAAAGAAAAAATTTAGGTAAATTTAAATTGAATATTTATTTAATATACAGTGCCTCTTACTTTACGGCGACTTTTCGGAGTATAAAATTTTTCAACCGACTCGTATTTTTCTTCCTTATTTTCTAGTTTTGTACCCTCTTTGTGATATTTCCGTGCCAAAGATATTTTGCGAATTAAGGTCCTTTTATACTAGGAAAATAAAAAACTGTCTCTTAACTAATTTGAAAACATTAATCTTCCCAAATTCTAATTTGGATGCACGATATTTTCTTATTTTCCGATTTGAACATTTGAAAATAAAAATTAAGGAATTTAAATTCGATAAAAATCAAATTTAAAATCCTATTTAACATCCAATAATTTGAAAATAAAATATTTTAAACGACTTACGTTTTCTTTTGAATCAATTTGATCAACAAAACTCGACAGATTAGCGGCGTTTAATTTTTTAACAGCAGTTTTTCCGTCCTTCGTTGCAGAATCGGTGACTTGAAAATAAAATTTCGAAAATAGGAAATCTGAGGACTTGAAAAATTCCGAAGACGATATTTGGAAAAATAATTAAAACGCCTTACCTTCCAAAAGCTCAACGTATTTCACAGTCCTAGCTTTAGATTTTTTTCTAACCAGGTTGCTTAATTGTGACGGATTTATTGTCGTCGAATGATGTTTTAGTTGTTGATAAGTCACTGCTAAATTTTTACCATAAAATTAAGAAAAAAATATTAGAGAAATTTTGGCTTTTTGAGTATTTAGCTATTTAGGTAAGGGTTTTTGTTTATTATCCCCAATATCTCTGATGCCAGGAAATATCCTGAAGTCAGAATATTTTGCTAAAATCATTTTTATAATAATTAAGTTTCCTAAATTATTTAATTTTCATGAATAATAAATAAATTATGATATAAATGGATAATAAGAAAGTAGAAATGGTTCAATAAATAACATTCTAAATTAGTGATTCAAAACTAAAAGGATCAATACACAATTTTTAAAAATAAAATAAAGTTTAGCACACATAACCTTCAAATCATCAATTTCTTTATTTAAGTTTTCGAATTCAAAAAACAAGTACAAGTGCTAAAAAATGAAAAAAAGTCACGAATATGGTCAAAACTAAGTCAGCAATCTCTTAAATAAACAAATCAGTCCATAAAAAGGGGAAAAAAACAGAATCGGGGAGTTTACATCTAAACGATCTATAAACCATCGAAAACGAACATAACCTAAAAATCAAACATTTTCCACGTTTTCCAGGAGAAGAAAACGATTACAAGTGCAAAAAATCGAAAAAAAAGCATCAAATGAGTAAATACTATCTCCAAAATTACTTTCAAAGGCAAAAATAAGCAAAAACAGCAAAATTTCCTTTTTTTCAAATCCAAACGATTGTTATTTTTCACAGAAACTAAACGATGAAAAACGTCTAGAAAAAGCATCTAGTCTTCTTGAATACAAATAAAAGATTCTGAATTACATAAAAAAGAAAATCAAGCATTAAATTACTCACATTTTGATATTTGAGGATGATAAAACTTGCAAAAGGAACACAAATACGACGAAGTCTGCATGTAAGCCGGTTTTGTCGAGGCATTTGTATTTCCTAAAGATAAATTACACACTTTTAAAAATCTGTACATTGTAGAAAAATTTGGTCTATTAATTACAACAGTAATATTAAACGCGAGACTGAAAATTCGCGAAACATAATAAATCTAGAGCAGAAAATGACCACATGTCCCGAATAATAGCGGCCATTTTGTTATTTTTTAGTTTTTAATTTTTTTTGTCAGGTTGGCCGCATTTGGTGGCAGCACTGGATTTTGGCACTTTAACAGTTTTTTTGAATTTGTCGTCTGCTACTCGAACTTTTTTTTAACGTTTTCTAAGTTTTCTCAGTTTTTTCCTCAATAAAAAATGGACATAAATAGTGAAAAATTGCGTAAAAAGATCGAGGAATTGTTCCCGGATCGATCTTACAATCTCACGAACGAAGCATTCGAAGAACTTTGCGATGATCCGACTTCCAAGGATTTTTTAAAGTGGTTCTGCTCCGAAATCTCACCGGACAATGTTTTGACTGAAGTGGAAGTTAAATTGTGAGTCAATATGATTTTTAAGTGTTCTATTTTAAATTCTTAATGATATTTTTCGTTTTTAATTGTGAAATTGTCTTGTGGTTGACAGTTTTTTCAATAATTGAGGTTATGTTCGTTGGTTTTTTTTTGGTTATGTTCAGTCTCTTGCATTTCGAAAAAAATAAAATACAGTTTTATTTCAAGTTTTAGTCGATTTATGAGGTTTTATTTAGAGTCATTTTTTAGAGTCACATTTTTTTAGTTCAAAAATAACAAATTTAAAAAATAACATTCGAAGTTTAAAAACTGAAAAATTCCTTTCTTAAAAGGAAAAATTTATAAAGGACCCAAATTTGAAAGAGTCTAGAAATTAAAAGCCCTCCAAAATTGAAATTGCCCCAAATTTAATATAAGAAAATCGGAAATAAATTTTAAAGTATTTTTAATTTAAAAGTCAAAAAATTTAGAAGCTTTTTTTTAGAAGAAAATTAGAATTTAAAATGCGTTTAATTTCTGAATTAAATTAAATTGCGGAATTCACAGAGCAGAACACATAAAAAAATCAGGACAATGGCTCGAGGGTGAGGAATTAGATAAATCTCTCGCAGAAGCGACAAAAGGAAATCCGGACCTCTTATTAATTACTGAATCTGACGTAAATGAAGAAGATTTATCTACGAATTATTCTCTTGTAAAAATGTCCCTCAAATCTGATGAAGATTACCTTCATTCTCTCGAAAATGGAATTAAGAACTTGAAGTAATTTTTTTTCTATTTAGAAAAATATATTTTATATCACAATATTAAAACTAAAATTAAAATTATATTAAATTCTAAATATATTAAAATTAAATAAAATCTTCTTTCAACAAACAACTTTTCTCTGGTGTAGAGTCATAGAAAGCGGATTAGACGAGCGAATCGAAAAAGAACAAGATGCTTTAGAAAAGTTGAAAATCGAAGAAAAACTCGCTTTTGAAGAAAGTCTTGAAATCATGGAAAAATATGATTCTATCCAGCGAAGACTTTCTGAACAAGTGGAACAGCTTGTTTCGATTTATTCAGACGCTTTTCAAAAGGTAGAATTTATTTAAAAAATCATTTAAAATTTACCATTAAATTAATTTTCAATTTTTCTAGTTTTTAAAATTTACAATTAATATACAGAAACTAATTTAAACAACTGGAAGTTTTTTAAAAAAATCAAAAGAACAAATTGCAGGAGATAAAGTTTTATAAAAGCTGGATTCAAACTTATTTCATTTAAAATAAATTGCAAAAAATAAAAATAAAAATTTACTTTTTTAAAAAATAAATTAATATCTTTTACCCAAATAAATTTAATGGGATGTTAGTTTTAAACAAAATGAATTTACAGAAAGGTCCTCCTTGTGTTTGGACACAACTGCCTTTGGATTTATTTACAAAACACATGGAAACTTATAACGAATATCTGAAAGTTTATATTAAAAAAGAATTCGGAACCTCCACCGATGAATTAATTGAAGGCGAACCCACAGTTTCGTCAATCGGCACTGAGGCTGATTTGAATTTGGATTACACGAACGAGAAGCAAAACCAGGAGAAAAAAATCCTTGAATTGAAAAGCATTCATCAAAGGCAATATTAAATTTTAAATCCTTTTTTTTAAACCGTTTTCTAACACTAGAAATTCGACTTTTCTCTAATGAGAAAAGAAGATTTTTGAAAGAATTTCTCTAAAGAATATTCCTTCAAAAGGAAATTACATTTATTCAAAGTTAATTTACTTTTTAAAACTTTAAAAGTAAATTAGGTTTAGAAATAAATTATTTTCCAGACTCAGCAAAGCGAAATTATCAGAAGTAATAGCGAAAGGGAGAAAAGAAGCAACACAAGCGATGGTGAATTATGCGCAAGAAATTTACAACGGAGGCGACGTTCAAATGCCAAAAACGTCGGCACTTCTCAGGCGAGTTTAGAAATTAATTCATAAAAATTCAGGAAATTCTCCTCCGAATTCTTTATATCCCAAAATAAATTACTCTATTTTTATAAATATTGTAGAGCAATTTTAGTAGTAATATTGTTAGTAATAAGTAATTTTAGTAGTAATATTGTAGAGCAATTTTATAAGTAATTTTTATAAATTAATTATAGAGCGGAAATAGCAGAGCTGAGAACAAAAAGGGATAATTTGGAGAAGCAAGTGGCAATTTTAAAGGAACATCAAGTTCCAGATGCAGTCGAAAAATTCGTGAATTCGATGATAAATAAAGTCCTGGTGGAAAATGCGAAAGCTACTCAAGAAAGGAGGGAACATTCGATTCAGAAATTGAGAAATCTTCTCTCCCTCACTAAAAATCACGGCCACGTTCATTCAGACTTGCTTTATATTTTAATTGAACTCGAGAATCAGAAATTATCTGAGGCTGTTGAATTCATTAGTGACGTTCGCAATTATCTGGAAACGGAGTATTCTTCTTCCTCGAAACGTTGCGTTAGTATTTTAATTAATATTTATTATATTAAGGTACAAGATTTTTAAACTTAATTTTAAGTCCTCTGAATTTTATAGGCTTACAAATTTAAAATTGATTTTTTGAGTAACACCCGTTCTTACACAAATACATAGATTGTACACAAATATATTGTACACAAAGTATACTGGCCATATTTTTCCTACACAAAATATTTTCTATGAAGAATGTTTGCTACACAGAATTTAATAGTGTTATATTTTTCCTACACAAAATATTTTCTACACAGAATATTTCCTACAAAGAAATAAATAGTAATTACTTTATTCTCAACATATTGTACAGAAAAATATTATGTTCAATATTTTCCTGCACAAAATAATTTCTACACAGAATATAATTCTGTGTAGGATTCTACACAGAATTAAAAATAGTAATTATTTTATTCTCAAAATATGGTACATAAAAATATTGTGTCCAAAAATTTTCCTACACAAAATATATTCTACACAGAATATATCCTACACAGAACTAATAGTAATTATTTTATTCTGAAAATATTCTCAAAACGTACAAAAAAATATTATGTCCAATATTTTTCCTACACAAATATATTGTATACAATTACACATAATATATTGTACACAAAGTATACTGATCATATTTTTCCTACGCAAAATATTTTCTACACAGAATACTTCCTACACAGAATTTAATAGTATTGCATTTTTCCAGCACAAAATATTTTCTACACAGAATATTTCTTACACGGAAATAAATAGTAATTATATTATTCTCAAAACATTCTACACAAAAATATTATGTCCAATATTTTTCCTACACAAATATATTGTACACAATTACACATAATATATTGTACACAAAGTATACTGATCATATTTTTCCTACACAGAATACTTCATACTCAGAATTTAATAGTATTGTATTTTTCCTACACAAAATATTTTCTACACAGAATATTTCTTACACGGAAATAAATAGTAATTATTTTATTCTCAAAACATTCTACACAAAAATATTATGTCCAATATTTTTCCTACACAAAATATTTTCTTCTCAAAATACTTCCTACACAGAATTTAATAGTATTATATTTCTCCTACACAAAATATATTCTACACAGAATATATCCTACACAGAACTAATAGTAATTATTTTATTCTGAAAATATTCCCAAAACATTGTACACAAAGTATACTGGCCATATTTTCCCTACACAAAATATTTTCTACACAGAATACTTCCTACACAGAATTTTATAGTATTGTATTTTTCCTACACAAAATATT
>JBAGKK010484030.1:0-16616 GCA_037177015.1 Euceroptres primus
TTTACAAAAAGTTTAGTCCTATAAAAAAAAAGATTGATCACTTTGGTTATAAACTCGCCGAAGTAGAGAGGGTAAAATTTTTGTACATTGCGCAAAGAGCCTCTATTTCGAATATAAAAATCTTTTTATGTATGGCATATAAAAAATGTTGACCCGAACATTTCCGATAAATTCTTTCCTAATCTTTCGAATGAAATAAAAATAATTTTGAAAAATTCAAAGTTTAGCCATCATTCTTGAAAATCAAAAATATTTTTGATTTTTTTTTAAATTTCACCCATCTTTTTCTTCTTTCTAAAACTAAAAAAAAGCTTGAAATGCTTACTTTTAGATCCTTGAATAGCAAAATGTCGTTTTTTTTGTTTTTGAAAATCTGAATTTAAAGTAACTTGGTAAATTCAAAAAAATTTTCCTATGCGCGAAAAAAATTCGGAAAATTTTTTGCATCTACAGTTTTTGATAAGAAACAATATTCTAAAAACGAAAATTAAAAAAAAATTTGTTGACTTTAGAATTTTTTGAAAATTTTCAAAAATGAAATTTTTTAAATTTCATGAATTGTGCATTTTTAGTGTACAAATAACATTTCTACTTATTATATTATGTAAATTACATGTAAATTGTATATTAAAAATTGGCAATTAATTAGATTAAAAAATTTCATTTTTTACATTTTTCAGAAAGTTCTAAAATGTGCAAAAATAATTTTTTTAAATTTCTGTTTTTAAAATATTGTTTCTTATCAAAAACTGTACATGTAAAAAATTTTCCGAATTTTTTTCGCTGATAGGAAAACTTTTTAAATTTACCAGGTTACTTAAAATTCAATTTTTCAAAAACAACAAAAAACGACATTTTGCTATTCAAGGATCTGAAAGTAAGCATCTCAGGCTTTATTTTTAGTTAAAGAAAAACAAAAAAGGGTAAAACTTTTAAAAAAATCAAAAATATTTTTGAGTTTTAAAAATGATGACTAAATTTTGAATTTCTTAAAATTTTCTTATTTTATTCGAAAGGTGGGCAAATAATCTATCGAAAACGTTAGAGTACAAAATTTTTATATAACATACATAAAAAGATATTTTTATCCGAAATAAAGGCTCTTTGTGCAAAGTACAAAAATTTCACCCCCTCTACCTCGGCGAGTTTTTGACCAAACTGATCAATCTTTTTTTTTTTTTTGAAGTGCCATCCAATAAGAAATAATGCCCCACATTACCTTTGAACTAATTAATGTAAGCACGAACTCGCATTTATGAAACAAATTTCTTTTATTACTTAAATTTGGAAGAAAAGATATTAATTTAATTTAATTTAAGCTTAGTAAGTAATTTTTATTACTTTTAAACTATTGAACTGATACAAAGTTTGGAGGTCTAACCAATTTTTTAAAATGCACCCACATATTTATAGATTTTTCAATGCTTGTGCAGAGTTCGTATAAAATCCCACCCTTATCTTGAGTAAAGTACAAACCTTTCTGAATCTTATGTGCTAGGAGATTATTATTTTGATTCACATTATCATATTAAAAAACATACCATAAGTGAGTTGTACCTATTAGCCCCACCATAAGCGAATAGCCCCACTCTAGGGTACGTTGTTTGTGATAATTAAAAGTCTATTTCTGTGAAAACTTTTAAAGCTAAATGTTCCTTGAATAGAAAGAACAAAAGAAACAGTTTTAAAAAAATCCTATGTCAATAGAATGAAAACGACATGAAAACGTTTTCATGTCGGAAACACATTTTTTAATTTTTTGACTTAAAAACGGCAAATAAGTGGTAAATCGTATTACCGTAGAATCACCTGACTTCGGACACTGCCCAAAACTTCGGACACCCATTTTTCTTTGTTTCCAGATAACTTAATGGCATAGAAGTAACATAAATTAAAAGCCCAAAGCTTGAAATGATGTGAAAAGTTAGTTTTGTATTAAAAAATTAGTAAAAACCCAAGAATAATAGGTGTCCGAAGTTAGGGCGAGTGTCCGAAGTTAGATGATTCTACGGTATGACACAATCCCTTTTTAATAATTTTAATTTTAAAAAATTACTCCAGTTCGTTTAATTCAAATATTTAGTCATTTTTACGCATTATTCAGGTCGGGAACCTATCCAGTTCGGGTCACTCTCCCCTAAGTTGTTAAAATAATTTGTAAAACATCAGAATATCTTTAAAAAATAATATTTCACGTATTACAAATTATCAAACAACCACGATGAAATTTTGGTTCCAGGTGGACCACCAGGACACAGTGAGACATCATCCTTGATAAATGCCAGCGATGTGGGCGACTGTTTGGCAGCACGCCGTCAAGTAGAATTCGCAGAGATCACTCAGGGTCTTCCACTGAACAACGAATACGAATTGATAGCCTTCAGCCACTTCACTTTTTCAAGGCTTTACCCAGTAGACTTGGGACTGGGCAAACGAGTCGTTGAAAAGCCAATTGGCTTCAAGAGAAAAGACTTGCTTGAGGCTCTTACCAAAGCAATGGAAACCTTGAACAAGAACGTGTCGTCCCTTCCATTAAGGTATACCCTCGAGGATTTCCTTGAGGGTCTCTACAGAGTCGAACCAACCACAGGAACCCAGTATGAAATGTACTTTAGGACAAAAAATCTAAACAAGAGTGCTGCACAAGTGACGCCTTCGGGTTACACAAAGATTACCTTAATGAGGCCTTATGCTCCTATTCAATTCGTCTTCACTGAGAGGCAACAGCATGCCAAAGAGAAGGAACTGATTCACATTATCCTGCCTCTTTCTGGACGAACCAGTACCTTCCAGAGCTTCATGGACAAGTTCGTTAAGATTGGTTTGAAGAATGATAGAAGGGTACATCTCACTGTTGTTTATTTTGGAACTGAAGGCTTATCGGAAGCAAGAGCCATCATGTCTAGGATTTTGATGACTCGTGGTAGCGGTGGAACCAATCAAAATCTGCGACTTCTTGCTTTGAATGAAACTTTCTCAAGGGGCAAGGGCTTGAGGGTTGGGGCTGAAAGAGCCTGGGGAGGAGAGGGAGATGTCCTCTTATTCATGTGTGACGTCGACGTCGTTTTTAGTGCCAGATTTTTAGACAGGTGAGCCCCCATTCTGCCCATCAGTTCAATCTGTCCTTTTACCTTATTCCCTGATCGAAAGTTGCGACATCTCTGTTAATAACGTGACATCTTCATAACATCTCAAATTTTCCAACATTGTTCAGTAGGGTGTTTAAAAAAAAATTTGGAATTTTGGTCACCATTCATCGGGTTTTTGTGAGGTTTCCAAAAAAAATCAATTTTCAGACTAAACTACTCATCCGATTTGGACGTTTCT
This sequence comes from Euceroptres primus, assembly GCA_037177015.1. Lineage (NCBI taxonomy): Eukaryota > Metazoa > Arthropoda > Insecta > Hymenoptera > Figitidae > Euceroptres > Euceroptres primus. Next base: position 3,328 of record JBAGKK010484030.1, read on the forward strand.
TTAAAAATTAAAGTATATTAAATTCCGCATCGTTACAACGGAAAACATTTTTGAAAAATTTTCTCAAAAATTTTTTATTCAATAACTCAGAAACCTTTCACTTTTCAGTGAAAAAATAAACGACAAAATTTCTATAAGTAAAACACTCGGAATTTCTCTATATTATCTATAAGTCCTACAAAATCATATTTTGCAGTTTGACAGACAATAACTATTGTCACAAAATCGTTGCTAAAGAAAAAAGAATTGATTTTGCGACAGAAACGATTCTGTCGGTATTTCATTTGCATTTAAAAACATTTGAAGGTCGGTTGACGAAAATTTGAAAATTATAAAATGGAAATAAAATTATGAAAGGAAATTACTTAATTTGGTAATTAATTACGAAAAGTTTGAGGAGCGTGAAGATGTACAATTAAAAATTAGTTTAAAATATAATAAAGGACGATAAAAATTACCTTTAAAGTATCCAAAAATATGATAGTTTTTTTGTGTGAGGTCACTCGAGACATATAAATCAGCAATTTCACATTGAACAAATTTTAATTTTTTAGTTTAACCGTTACGGTCGACCGTAACGATTTGTAATTTTCTGCTATAAGTTAGCAATTAATTATTTGTTCCTTGAGCACAATCACAGAAAGCTGGAGAACAACCTTGAGAAAGTATTTATAAACTTTTCCAAAACTTTTGATTATTTTTCAAGGAGTAAAAAAGTCTACAAATATAAGCGTTACGGTCGAAATTTCAAAATTCAAGAGACATACTTTTGAAGCCTGTGACTTGGTTCGTATTGAATAAAATGCAGATTCTCATGAATAAACATGATTCTTGTTTAATTACCTTGAAATAGGTATTTTGTTTTATAGCCTTATCTTATGTCGTCACAGTTTAAGCATAGAAAACATATGAAAATGTGGATCGGGAAAAGCAATTTGATATTTATTAAAACTATATATCTTTAAGGGACACAATAGTAAAAGATTCCTGAGATATGCCCATAAACAAAATGAAAAAAAAAATTTTTTGACTTTTCAAGACTGCCATTTAGTCAAAAATTTTTTTATCTTTCCGAAAATGGTCCGCGTCGAGGCAAAAACTCATTAAAAATGATTTCCAGCAGATTTAATTTAATAAAGCAAAAATTTATATTGTTATAAACAAATTAGTGTCCAAAAGTTATGTCTTCTTTATTTGCCACATTTAAATGCACTAAAACAATATTTTCTGGAGAAAATGGGAATAAAACAATGTTAACTTAAAATTAGAAGATGGTGACATATTTATAGTAGATTCTGATAAGAAAAGACGAAACTAATTTATTGAAAAAAAGCTAAGCAATGCATTTGTTTATTAAATTTATTTCAATAATGTGCAATTATTGTTTAACTGCGGATGATCATAGCAATGGACTATCTCTGAGATGTTTTTATTTGATTCTGCTAAAAAAAACAACATTTCTATATTGAAAAATGCTGAAATAATTAATTTGTTAACTAAATTTGTTTGAACAATAAACAATTGATGTCTAAGTGTAAAGTGAAACAGCAAGACACATTGGCAACATACTAGTTATTGATTCTGCTGAAAACCCGAAGGTTATCTACTCAAAAATGGCTAAATAATGCATTTGTTTATTAAATTTGTTTAAATAATACACGATTATTGTTGAAGTGCAAGCTATCACAGCAGAAGGTCATTATTGAAATATTCATAGCTAATTCTGCTGAAAAAGCTAAATCTATCTAATTAAAAATGCCTTAATTTCGTATTTGTTTATTAAATTGTTGTAAACAATTAGAAATTGATGTTTAACGTCTTCTAATTTCAAGTTAACATTATTTTATTTCTATTTTCTCCAGAAAATATAGTATTAGTGCATTCAAATGTGGCAAATAAAGAAGATATAACTTTTGTTCACTAATTTGTTTACAACCTTTTAAGTTTTTGTTGTATTAAATTAATACTGCTGTGCATCATTTCAATGAGTTTTTGCCTCGACGTGAACATTTTCGGTGCAATAAAAAAATTTTTGACTAAATGGCAGTCCTGAAAAATCAAAACATTTTTTTTATTTTGTTTATTAAATAAAAATTTTTGAGAAAATCGTTTAAATATGTCCTACGTTGTGACGATGCGGAATTTAATACACTTTGATTTTTAAAAAAAAGTCCAAATCGGATGAGTAGTTTAGTCTGAAAATTGATTTGTCCACAGACGTTTTTCTAACCTAATGTGCGCTAGATCCCTGAAATTTCCCATAAGATTATATGTCCATAAAAATCTTTGTCAATTTTGTTTAAAACAAGAGAATGTATAAATAACCATAGGCAACACTTTCGTCAACTCTGATGAAAAGGTTTCATGCAATATGAATCCATCATTGATTTTTCATTTTATCCCTCCTAAACTCATTTTATGATGCCTCAGAAAACTACACCCATAGCAGGGAAATCGTCGATTGGCGGAATATTGTGTAATTTATCCATTTGACCCATGCTAATCTTATGGGGAACTTCAGGGGCTCAGCGACACTGGTTAATAATAATCGATAAAAAAATACGTGTTCACTTTTTTGTAAATCTCTCAAGAAATCGATCAATGGTGACCAAAGTTCCAATTAATGTTTGTTTTGAAACACCCTATTGATCAAGTTCTGCATTGTTTACAAGCTTGGAAAGAAAGCTACTAACGATTCTAATGAAAAAACTTATTAAAAGTTTTTAGCTTATTTTATTTTATTCATTTTTAAAAGTTTTATTGTACCCAATAGAAATTAATTGTAATTTTAAAAAAGTATTATGTTTACATTGATAAATTAGAAATTTATGCAACCACTTTTGAGTTTATATATAATCAGGGTGTCAGGATTCTGAGAGGTATCTTGGGTGAGTCTAATCTCGCCGAAAACTTAGGAGCGATCGATACTTCTGTGAAATCTGAAACTTGTCCTTCCATCCTAGGTGTCGATGGAATACTGCTCCAGGACGAAAGGTCTATTATCCTATTGTCTTCAGTCTCTATAATCCTCACGTTGTGTACACACTTCAGGGCCGCGAAGTGCCACCTGAAACGGATCAGTTGGTCATATCGAGAGACACTGGATTTTGGAGGGATTTTGGATATGGGATGACTTGTCAATACAGGTTAGACACTATAGTACCAATCCTTGTTTTTATACTATATTAGATTACCTCCGCAATTTATCTTAAGTAATTAATTAAATTTTTATTTTTGATGATTTAAAGATCATTCAAGTTAATAAATATTGAATGTTTCTAAAAGATTAGTTTTTTATATTTAAATTTTAGAAATTTGGAATATATCTAATGAATTGTAAATAATTTTTTTTACAGATCCGATTTTTTAAGGGTGAGAGGCTTTGATGAGGACATCGTTGGTTGGGGTGGCGAGGACGTCACTTTATACCGGAAATACGTGAAGAGCAACATCAAGGTCATTAGGGCTACAGATCCAGGAATTTTTCATATTTGGCATCCTAAGGTAAACTTAAACCTTAAAAAACATTCATTATTTTATCCTCATAAATGTGTGTATAAATAAAAAAAAAGTAAAAAAAAACATATGAAGGGAAGGGCCAAAAGCGAGCAGAAAGATTTGAATTTACAAAAACCAACTTCACTCTGTCTAGAGTGGGAAAATTTGAATTTAATAAATAATACAAAGAACTCGATACTCTGAGTCATGAAGATTAAGGTAGATTTATATAACTGAGAACTAAAAACGTAACTGGGTGATTGCCAAAAAGTTGACCATATTAGGCATTGACATTTTCGAAAATAAACAAATTTCTAAACCGCCTAAAACACATTTTGGTAATTAAGGGTAATCCAAGAGAGTATGAATATATAAAAATAAGAGATTAGGGAATGTATTTGCGATGAATATGAATTTTACACGCTGCTAAACGTCGCGTGACAGGACATACGAATATGATTAAACAAAAAAATTTTGGACGAAAATAAATCCCAAACTTGTTATTTACTAACTTGTGAAGAACTTCCTGCTGCGAATAGTGAATCTATAGTTGATCTTTTCCATGACTCAATATAATTGATATGATCAATATGAATTGATCTTTAATTAATCTTTTAATTGATCTTTTTCATGACTCAATGCAATTACTGTGGCCCGATGAAGATTCTTATGAAAGAGTTTTACTACTTTTAAGCGACGCTGCACCACAAATGTTAAAAGCCGGCAAAATTTTAAAAGCCTTTTTTCAAAATTAATACACGTTACATGTATCACACACGCATTTCACTGAGTAGCTGAATCACTTCACTTATTCTACATCACAAGGGTCGATAAAGATTGATGTCAAAAAAGGATTGATGTCAATTTTTGCTAATGTCAAAAAAGTATTTTTAAAATCTCCCTCTCGAGCTGCTGTCTTCCTCGAAGCATGTCCACAATTAGCATTACCACCAGAATCCATAATTACTCGTTGGGGTACATGGATTTCTGCAGCTGCTTATCATGCAGAAAATTTCACCGATGTAAAGTCAGTGATTTTACGTTTAAATCCCTCTGATGCTAAATCCATTAAAATTACTCAATTACTATTAGAAGATGAATTTTTGGACACAAAATTAATGAAGATAAAAAATAATTTCAGATTTCTGGTAAATTAAATAACGAAAGTATAAAATTATGGAATGCCTCTACAAGAAGACTTGCTCTTGATAGAAAAATCTTAAAATAGGTTATCTTTGCAAAGTTGATCTGCTTCAAAAATCGCAAAAAAGAAATTGGACAGAGTAGTCAAGAAGAATCACGATTTGTATGAAATAAAACAGATTTCTCAAAGCGTCAATAGCATACGACATGAAAAATTATCCTACACGACAGAGATTATAAAGAAATTCAAATTTGCGTCTATCACTTCTGTCGAAGTAGAACGCAGTTTTTTTAAGTTCAATGATTTCTTCAGCAACCGGCAACCATTCACCTTCGCCAATTTAAGAATTTCTTTCATTAGGACAGCTAACATTTCACAGTTGCGTAATCCAGAGTAGTTTTCATGGTAAGTACAAAGTATTGAGCTCTTTGTACTTTTTTTTAAATTTGATTTTATTATTTTTATAGCTTTTTAAATTTAAATTTTCGCCCTTTAGACAATGTGAAGTTGGTTTTGTAAATTCAAGTTTTTCTGCTCGCTTATACTTGCCCCTTCCCTTCCACCCTGCACAGTGGTCGGAAAAAAATAATCATTTGCCAAAAATAAATTTTTACTTGAAATGAGTATATTGCTCTGAGAGCAATATACCGATGGAAGTGGAATAGTTGTTAATTCATTTACGTTTTCTTTAATTGCAAACGTGATAATAGTTTGTTTTCGTTAATTGTTCCTTTTATTATTCATTTCTCAGAGCAATGCTCTCAGAAATGAATAATATAATAAGAAATAATAATATGAATAATATGAGAAAATAGTCATAACGTGTATGGAACTTTTCCCATACATTGGTTGTATTTTTCCCATACCCGGTGTGCATTTTTTCCATACTACAAATAAAATTAAATTATTTTTTTTAAATCGTAAAATATTTTATTGAAAGCAACTAAAACTACTTATACTACATTGAAAGTCCTCAAGAATCATTAAAATGTAGTAAACTAAATCTAAACTAAATGTAGATATTAAAGTAGAGTAAACTAAATCTAAATATAGTAGACTAATGTAAATTATAAAATAAGATATAATGTGTATATAAAATTATTATTATAAATTATTCAACATTTTTTTCATTATCGAAAAAGTCCGCTTCTTCTTCTATTCGGTCCATCAACTTTTGTATTTGAGGATTGACCGTATGCTGGTTTCTATTCTTTTTTCCTTGTTTGTGTCCATCCTTATCAGGGCTGATTTTTTTTAAAAACCTTGCAAATGTTACGAAAAGAATTATTACTTTTGCAAATTACGCAAAATTGAAATGGCTGAGTTTGAATGAACTCACCGTTGGATGAACTCCAAAGTTTTACTGCTTTTCTCTCCGTACTTGTATCCGAATGCGTAGTAGGATAAAAAGGAGCACAAAAACCCTTCCAGAATGCTCCTGGGTTCCAAAATTTTATCGCCCTCAGCGAAAACTTTGCACTTGGTATTCTCGTCGAACACAGACTGTCCTGAAATAAGTTTGAATTATAAGTACCGGAGAAAAGGTATGCAAATAAAAAGAAATAAAAACTCTAATAGACGATGACATCAGCGTTACTCATTTTCATTACAGTAGACTCTCTATCATTTCATCTCCTTTTTCTTCCTACAAGAGCACTGTGAGAAGAAAACAGAGATCCGATATGAAATGACAGACAGTCTACTGTACTCTTTTCCGTGTCGATTTTCACCCGTATCCCCACGCTTAAAGCATATTAATGTTAAAATGAAAATTGTCGCTTGGCAAGGGGAAAAGATGCTAGAGTGAGATTGATGTATTGCATCGACGTGTGGAAGACTGAGAGAAATATATATTTTCCACTTGCAAAGCTTTCTCTATGAGAAATAAACAGAAAAAACCAAAAACACAAGAAGGTTATATAAATATATCATTTACGTTGCAACAACGCTTGCTACAACTTATGTACCTAACAATTATGTACAAAATCAATTAACTTACCACGTATTTCTAGAATTTTCCCTCACTTTTTGTACAAAATGTATACTCGCACTGAACTTATTGCACTCACAATAATACTTCACTACTACAACTCAATGTTTGACAAGTGTACTGAAACCATTTTTAGAGATTTAGACGCTTGACGCCATGACCACGGTTACAGCACATGCGCGCTTCACTCGGCTGCGCATTCTGTAGCCCGCGCATAAAAGTTTCATACATGACTGCAATTTTTTGCAGTTTGCAAATCATACTCATCGAAAGCTTGGTCATCAATGTCATAACCGCATGAAAAGGCCTGTAAAATTACAGAAAATTTGTGGATTATGCCTTGATCAATTTCGATGATAGCTGCAGACATTTCTTCATTTGAGAAAAATCTGCGAGCAGTGTTTCCGTCATTAGTTGTTCCACTTCCTTCAGATTTTGGAACATCAACCAACAATCCCATTTTCATCCGGAAAAATTCTTGAAGATTCTTCTTTCTTTTTGCAAACTGCAGCTTATCTTTATCACCTCGTATTTGCTATTTCTGGATTTAAAACCTATAAGATACGTCTAAAAGACACTGAAAGAATCGTATCCAAGCGTGAAGTGTTGATAGACCAAACTGTAACGTACTTATATCAATAAGTTTGCTGCGAACGCAATCGATTTTATTTATTTCGGTCGGATAAGCACCACATATGTAGCACCTTTGACTGGAAGTTGATGTTATTGCATTGCAAACCTTTCCATCTATCATTGAAAATAATAGATGATTTCCGTTAACATCGCACAAAGAAGGACGCAGATCTTGAATTTGCTTGTTGAGCCGTTCTTTTAATTTCAAAGTTTCTTCTGCAGTTTCCTTCATAAAGTAAAAACCAATAGGTCTATAATAACGCATAGAAGATGGCCGTGGATTCTGCCAGAGTATTATTTTGTCATCAAAAGTCGGATTACCTGACATTAATTGTAATGGTGCACAAGATGCCAGGAACATGCTTTGATCAGAAAAAGTATGATCATCCGATTCGAGTTCAAACTTCTACTTATATCTGCTTTGTCTAGAACTGTCATCGCAGCCCCACTTGTAAACCAAATTTACATTTTCTAGTTGTTTATCAGAAACTGTGTGAATGACTGTGCTCTGACTTTGCAATAATCGTTGTGCGGTATGATCCAACAAACTTTGCAGTTCTATTTCCGCACTTGTGTCAGAAGTTTTAATCGTTTTAGAATCCGGATAACATTCTTTTTATGCTTCCAAGACATCATCGTAAGAAGGGAATATATCTAAATTCTTTGATTTTAATTTCCTTCTGATAATTAGGTATTGCTCTTTTAATAAGTGTGCATCAGTCATAATACAAAGAGAATCTTCCGCAGACAATTTCGGCTTGGATCTACTTCCAGTTTCTTCATTTTTGTAAACTTCCACCTCCAATCCTTTAGAAGATTGTTGGATGACTTTAGCCGCGTTCTCATTTCCTACTGATCTCAAACTCACTTGAACAGAAAGCAGAATTTTTTCATGATCGATGGAAGATCGTAATTCTTTCAGCTTTCCTATGTTTTGTTCGAATTCTTGCTTCTCTAAAGCTTACTTTTGGGCGACCTTTTGGTTGAAAGAGGTTTTTTGATAAAAGATTTGCTAAAGAAATCGGATTAAAAAATTTTATTTCATTCTTCAACCATTCAACATTATCTCTGAGAAAGTTTTCTACCTTTCTGGACGATTTCTGCCATTTTTTATAATAATCACAAGTGAAACGCGAAAAATTCTGTTTGTTTCTTGTATTTTCAATGAATTCCTTGTCGCTTCCATCAAACTGAAGTAAAATTTTTATATGTGTCATTAGATATTCACATTTATTTTTAAATTCAGGTACGTGTGAACTCCGCAATATCTCAAATAATTCTTTTCTTTTAAATGTTATCAATTCTTGATTGTGTGCCATTGTGAAAATTTACATTGAAGTTCTACATTTATTTTCGACAGCAAAATGATTTTTATGAATTAGCAAATTTTATCTTCATGAATATTTTGCTTAAACACTATTTTTTAACTTTTATTTTTTATTTTTTATGACTAAATAACAATATTTGAAGTATTTTTTTGTTTAAAATATCTGTACTATATACATATTATAGCTCGTCAAAGTTTCAAAACATTTATTTATCAAGTTGAGAAACTTATTGTACAAATTAATATAAAATTCAATGTGCCGAAAACAACATATGTTATAAAGAGGTTCAAAATACTTACAATTGAAGCACAAAGATCTTTCAATCGTATTAATTAATTAATTAAACTTGAAAATAATTTTTCAACACGCCGTGCGCAATCTTCAATAACCGCACGGCGTTACGTAATGTACTATTAATAATTTTTAATAATTTTTTTCTCAGAAGATCGCAGGTTTGCGCAGCTAAATCAAAGTTCCCTCTATTCGAGGTGAACTCTGGATTATGTACATATTTTTTTGCCGGGACTTGCCGGGACTTTTTTCTATTACTTCAAACATGACAGCATTCACGAACAGAAAGTAGTTGGACTTCGATTTGTAGTATCGTCTTTGTAGTCCATAGTAGGGACTAACTACACACATTTTCCAAACCTTTGATAGCATACTTTAATCTACTTCTACGATATTTTATCAAACCTAATTCTGTAAAGAGTACGACGCCTTTTAAAGAGAACCTAATTTGTCGTCCGTCTGATGCATTTCAAAAATCCCTACTTTGTTGGTTCTTTTCGTCGCTATAAACCACTTCAAAGATTAAATTATTATCAAATTCTTCTTCCTTGGGTTCCCTAGAAAGTACTATAATTGGTAATTAACATTTTCTAATGGTTTCAAAAAAAGACTTTTCACAAATGACTTTTTTCCGACCACTGTGCCCTGGGTAGTGGTTAATCTTTCGCAGGCGATTCGTAGCCAATTTCATATTATTATTTTTAATCGTGTCGTTTTTTTTTGATATTTTTTTCAGGTATGTTCAGGGGGACCTGGTCAGCGTCTATCAACTGATCAATATCGAGCCTGCATTCGATCTCGAGCCCTAAACGAAGCCTCACATGCACAACTTGGTTTCCTGGCCTTCCGTGAAGACATCGCGAGTCAATCTTTAAATCTAAAATCTTCATCCTCAAAAAAGAAAAAAATACCGTCGAAAAAAGAAAAAAGAAAGTTTCCAAAGCAGCAGACCAAAACGCAGGCTCAAGTGAAGGAAAAATCAGTCGGTAGGACGTCCAAGGATCAGACTTGATCCACCAAAGTCGATCGTCAAGAATTCTGACTGTAAATATCCTGTACAAAGAAGAAAAGATTCATAAGAAACTGCAAAGTGTTATCTTTGTTCCGTGGTTATTTTCAAGGAGTACCGGGAGGACTTATCTTCCAAAAAAACGAAACTGTTCAAAAATTTACTACGATCACTGAAAAATCTAGTCCTTGCACGTAATTATATTCCGATTTTCAAAAAAAAAAAAAGATCGGTGAAAATAGTAGGTAGCTGCAAAAGAAAAATTTCTAAATGAGGTAATTTGAAAAAATATGCAAAGTGGTAGGGCCGTGTCATAAAAATAATCCGGTACCTTCCATAAATTTCAATTTTTCAAAAATTTCATTAGTTCACATTCATTCATTTTTAACCCATAAAGAAGTTTCAGTCATTCTAAATATTTGCCCAGCAACTATTTATTTATCACACTTTTCGGTATTTTTATACTAAAAATTCTGTATTTTAATATAAAAGCTGAACTCATTTACTCTACATAATTTATTCTATTCTTCATTTTAGTTATGTGATTAATGCAACAAAAGATTTAACTTAAATGAGGGCTTTTAATAATCCAAGGAGGATTTATTAACATCTTGTATTTTTGGAAATTTTTGTATTGATCCTAAGACACGGCCTTACTTCATATCGCAGTTTAATAAAAAATACAATAAAAAAATGAAGAAATGCAATCCTAAAAATTAATGGATGTTTTAGTAGATTTTATTTGTACTGGGAGGTGGTTTCCTAAAAGTTTTTATTGTGATAAAAATCATTATAAGCTGTGCTGTGAGAAGTTAATATGTATAACACGTGTCGGTTTTCTACAAGGTCGAATGTTTCAGGAAAGTTAGCAGAAACTTTGTCAAACAAACGAGTTGTGGCGAAATTGGATTGCTCCTTGGAATTGTCGAAACGGACTTGTGATTTCCTTCTGCAATTCTAGTGGAAGGACTTATTATTAAGGCGATTTTTATGAGAATTTCTACGGCGAAAATCGTTTATCGAAAAATTGGATTTTTACGATTCGCAAGAAAGACTGCTCGAGGTCAATTAGAATAGTCGATTCAGTGATGATAAGCTATCGATTTAATTATTACATCCTTTAAAAAACTCTCCAGAGATTAAAAATTTAGTTCCAACATAATTTTTGTACAAATTTTTAAATTTCATCTCTTATTTTATCTTCACATTATTATTTTATTTATAGGAATTTAACTCTTTCGTGCTTTACCAAATTTCAAAATTTAGAAAAGAAAATAATCTGTTCTCAATAAAATTTTGTAAAAATTAAGACAAAATGTATGAAACATATCATATTTTTAATTATTTTTTATGCCTTTTAAAGATCCATTTTATAACTTTTCCAAATACTACAGTGAATGGAAAGAAACTTATACTTTCCTTAGGATTTTTAATTTAAAACTTAATTATATCGATAAATTGTCAACACTGATTCAAATCGTTGTTGCATTCCATCTCATAATTATACGTCCGAGAAAATTGCGATGTACATAATGTGTATGGGAATTCCAAAATGAATTTTGGAATAAGAGAAGAGACAATGTGAAATTTAAGTTATTATATTCTCCAGAATGATAAATAATTAAAAATGCGAGCAGATAATAGCCAAGAATATCCACAAAAGAGATTTTATTCTAAAGAGAATCTGCACTAATTAGCCAATTAGCAGTACTGAACGTGGTATTAATTGATGCAATTTTTGTTATAGAAAAATTGTTATATTTTGAAAGGCAGAGAGGAAAACTATTGCTTTTTCGATCGAGATTGTTTTCAGTGTGCGTCTGTAAGTAGGATGAATATATCAAAAAAGATCACGAGATCCAAATTTTAAAATCCTTTTTTTTGTAAATTATAGAGTATTGTTTTTTCTATTAAAATGAATGGTTCTGTGATATAAGTTCTCTACGATAAAATAAAAAAATTTGATGCAATTTCTGTAAAATATATACTACTGTAAAGATAAAATCATACATTTTTAATTGACGAATATTTTTGTAAATAAAGCATTCATAAGACTTTCCAATTTTTTTATCTGTTTTAAAAAAAATAAATCTCGTGATTGTCAGGTATATTTATTCCAAAGTGTGAATGGATTGTTGTATGAAATGTTATGTAAACAGAAATAAACTGATATAAATACACAAATTCATCATAATTAAAGATCGATGAGTAAAATTCTTTCTCTAATTCTGCGAGTTTTTGAAATATTCCTACCGTCTAATAATTTTATTGAATAAAGAACCTTGTTTAATTTTTCATTTGATGTGATTTTTTATTTAATTTTGTAACTATATTTTATTTTTATTTTTATTTAAAAATTTAAATTTTTTGAAAATGATCTACCCAGAGTAAGTCTGTGTTTTTATAAATAATTTAGTAAAACATAAATAGGTATTAGGAAAATTCTGAAAATTGAAAATTTGTTAAAAACTTTTTAAAAACTTGTTTTTAATTAAAGGACTTTTTAATTCGGAACATTTAATTATTTTTTTCTCAATAAAATATGTTTTTATTTCTTCAGGGTGAAAATTTCAATTATACTGAAATGCAAAAATCCTATGAAAAAATTTTCAAAAGGAAAGACATTGTTATTACCATTTCCGTTTAAAGATTTTTGGTTATTGGTTTATTTGGGCATTTTGTCATCATAACGCCTGGAAAAATATCAGAAAACCAGAAATATGACTCAGCTGTTGGAATCTTTGCCTAAGTCAAGGCGTTTGTTGATCCAATCTTTAATTAAACTAAAAAACAAAATAGATAAAAAATATAAAAATACTCATCATATGAAATTTTCCATCAAATATTTTTTCAATCACAATTTTAATAAATAAAAACTGTTTAAATTGGTTTTTCATTCGTAACTGGATTAATTATGAATATGATGTTTGTAAATAAGAAAATGAAAAAAAGGAAATATTTCTAATTATTATTATTACTCATTATTAATTTATTATTACATTATTTTTTCCCCCAGGAATTTGAACATATCTTTTTTTCTGCATGAATAAAAGTATCCAAAAAAATTAAAAGCTAGAATGGTAATATTTTATATTCCAAACAAAAATAGTGAATTTGCATTGAGAGATCCTTGCATAGTTAATAAAATTTTGCATTCTGCACGTTTTCCCGAGAGAAAATGTCTCTCAATATTACACTGCATAATATTACCGGAACGGTTATTTTTGCTTGACCTGGATTCCCTTTTGTCAATAATCTCAGTTGCTAAATCCAATTCTAATTTTCTTCTCATTCCATCTTTATATCAACATTTTATTCGCCTCTGAAATAAACTATATATTTTCTTCTTTAATTATTCTTTCAAAAATTGCAATATATTTAATAATATAATATATA
>JBAGKK010484041.1:0-16615 GCA_037177015.1 Euceroptres primus
TAGAGATGCGTGGCGGTCTCGGGTAGATGAGGCAATGAACTTTCGAGTTCCAAATGCCGATAAATAATAATAATAATAATAGGTACGAATTGATACACTGGAAAGCATTCTCTGTACAGTCTGACACCGAAAGTTAATTTTATGGTGAAACAAAATACTGTTCGTCCCTTGTTCATAATTTCTTGTAATTCAAAGTCGATAAAAATTATTGAATGTCAACCTTCCTCATGTATCATTGTTATAATATATTTAAAACACATTTCTGTCACTGTATATTACCTATTTGATAAACCTATTAGATGTCCTATTACCTATTTGGTAAAGTTGTAGTAGCTCTGATTACTCGCCATACAGGTACAAATTAAGATACACCAAAGATAATTTTCTGTTCATTTTAAAACCGAAAATTAATTCTATCTGTGAAAAAATCAATTCGTCACTTTTAGATATTTTCTTCTGTTTCAAATTCGATAAAAAGTAATTCAATGTCAACTTTTTTCATATATTATTTTTGCGATATTCCGTACAGGTATCCAGGTTATCGCATAGCATACGTTTGATGATCAGAAAGTCCAGAAAATTGCTTTTATTCAGAGAAATAAGCGACAAAATCAATTTTTTACGTTTTTTTGAAATTCAAGGTCGTTTAATTAGGGTAAATAGTATTTTAATAGAATCATCGCTCTTCAGGCATAAATCCACTTGCACCGAACTATTTTTTCTGCTAATCAGTAAGCCCAGTCGGGCTTCACCGTGAAATAAAGAACAGACGAATCGTCTAGGATTACTTCACTCAAACTATTTCGTTTAGCATGGCCAGGGGTACCCCGAAAACTTTTACTAAATCGGTCTCACGTCCTTTCACTCATCATTTCTAAGTGATCTATTAAGCTAATAAATTTGTAAAGATAGCCAATGAAAGCTAAAGAATCAGGATTTCCGTTGATATGAATGTTAAGGTAATTGGTTAATCCCTTCTTAGCATACGACATAAGATGATTGTGAAAAGTCAAGTGAGAAGTTATAATAAAGTGAGAAGTCACTGAAAAGTTTCCCGATGGGAGAGATCTGCAGAGGTAGAGAAACGTTCGGGGTTTGTCCGAGTGCGGGGAGAATTTCAAGCCTTAGTACTAATGACTATATAGATAGAGATGGCTAAAAATGACGAAAACAGGAAAGAGACGAAAGAGACAGAGACACAGTTTTATGAGACGTATATTACCATAAATATTATTAAAAATTATCAAGATGTGTTAGTTATGTGATCAAGATGTGTTAAAAAAATATATAAACTTAAAATGAAAAGAAGCTTTCTCTATGAGGAAAGAATGTAAATTAAAAAATGTAATAGTTATTTAAAAATGAAAACAAAATTGAAAAAAAAAATGAAATCTCTTCCGAAAAAACTTGAGTAAGGAAATGCCGCCAAATAAAGAACACGCTCTTTATCCCTACAAAAAATCATCAGGTTAAAAAGGAAGTTTAAGAATATCGCAAATGAAAGTTATGAAATCAATAAGATATGCCAGATAAAATATCAACTTCTTATCGCAAATAAAAGTAATAAAATCACTGAAATTTTTTAGATAAAATAGTAAAAAAAAAGTAAAAATCCAAACATCCAAAAAAATGAATAAATAAAATTTTGACGGAACTGACCTTTTTTCTTTAAAGAAAATAAGAACAATTGCGACAAAACAACACACGTCATTTAAAAAACGTCAGACCCGCCAAACTTTTCTTTAGGAATTTTTTTGGATCTTCGGATTTTTACTTTTTGCAAAAACAATGCCATTTTATTTGACAAATTTCAGTGATTTCATTAATTTTATTTGCGATAAAAAATTTATACTTTATTTGGCAAATGTCATTGATTTCATGACTTTCATTTGCGATATTTTTAAGCTTCCTTTCTTAAACTAATGATTTTTTTGTGGGATAAAGATCGTGCTATTTATTTGACGGCGTTTCTTTACTCCCGTTTTTCGGGAGATTAGTTGAGAGATTTTATAAAAAAATTTATCGGCCTTCAGATGAGAAGCTGTTGTTTTCTGTCTATTCCGGCTATATCTGCATTGCAGGGACCGAAGGAATTTTTTTTTGAAACTTCAGAGGCTATTTTTTAAGTTACAAAAGAAAGCTTCTTTTACTATTAGAACTCTGGATAGCAAACTTTTTTTCGATACGCCCTAAATGTAATGAAAATTTTTCATAACATATAATATTTACCTGCAGCTCATTTACCTCTCCGTGAATAAAACTGATCAAAAATGTCACAATTTACAGAATGTCGTCAATTTATTTGAAAACTAGAACAAAATTCAATGAGCTGAAATTAAAATTTTTACACACGCTATTTTCCATTTTAAGTAAAATAATTGTGAACGAAATTATTTAAAATTTCACGGAGAGGTATATGAGCTGTAGTTAAATATCATATGTTATGAATTAATTTCATTACATATGTAATTTAAAAGCAGCGTAAAACAAGAATGTGCTTTACGAAAAACCGCACAGGCCGGGCCCCTCTCTTCCCCTCTTTTTACATTTTTCTTATTTTATAAATAAAATAACATGTATTGTCTTGTAAGGATGTAAATTGTCTTGTAAGGATAAGGATTCATTCATTCGACAATTTGACGCGAACGTCGTGCTTCGTACCTTGACCACCGCCCAGCCCCCCTAGCCCTCGCAGCAACCGGACTCGATTTACTAATTCCAAGAATTTTTTGTCGTAAATGAGAAAAAAATGCCAAGTATGCCAAAAATCACCAAGTATATTTCAAACATCTATCACTTTTTCCAAGATCGAAATCGAGGGAGAACAAGTTTAAAAATAGAAAATTAACTTTATTTTTTAAATAAATAAATGAAAAAGTGCATATTTATCATAAAACTAGTTTGTTTATTTAAATTCAACATTTTCAACATAAAAAACGTACAGAACATTTTCTCTATCTTTGATAGCAAAGGAACTCTGATTATTCGAAAAAAAAGTTACACGAATGTGTTGATGCAAATATTTCGAAAAATATTTACAATTTCAAATAAAAAGTTAACACAGTTATTTAGCACCCTAATCACTATCCGTAGCAAAAAAGAGAAAAAAATCTGAAAAAAGACCCTTCGATTTCATATGAAATGTCCTAATTTATTCGTAGACATAATTTATTTATTATTTTCTTGTCAATTTTATTAATCGGGCATTTATCTTATCTTTCCTTTCTTTTGCTATTGAATTTAATTTTTATTCTTATTCTATACATTTATTTGTAGATATAATTTATTTATTATTTTTTGTACAATTTATTTATAAGGGGGGCATTGATTTTGTCTTTCCTTTATTTTCTTTGCAAACTATCATTGTATTTTTTCAATTTATATTATTTTATTCTGAGCTCCCAAATAAAAATAATAAATTAATAAATAAATTAATATAAATAACAAATAGTTCTTTTCGGTATCACGAAAGTAGATACAGTCTGTGTCACAAGAGCGTATCGCGCAAAAATCAATGAAAACTGCACACTATGTAAAAAAGCATCGTATTATCTCTTTTATACGATTCGTGTTATATCGATATTTTAAGCCAATTTTAGGCATAAAATAAGACAAATTATTTTCAATTTGCTGCCATTTAAATTTACCGAACCACAAATAATAATGCAGAAATTGTGGCATCTTCAACATAAAGTAAAACCCACATATATCGGACCCGCATATATCCGATTCCCGCTTTTATATCGTATTTTTTCTTCGATCCCTTGAAATTTCCTATGCCTCATATCGAATTCCCGCTTACATCAAATTTTTCCTGCGATCCGATAAAATCCGATATATCTGGGTTTTACTGTGTCACGGATTAGAGTAAATTCCCCTCTATCGGATCATAACCATGATTTTTTGATTTTTTTCTAGAATCTACAGCAATCCAAAGTTTTGTGGTCCGTAGTGATCGTCTCTCTTATACATTGAAGTTTCCAAAAACCTAGAATGTTAAATGTGTTTTAAATACTTCATACTATTAGGTATGTAGTACCTAATAGTTACCCAATAGTTAGGCATGAAGTACCTAATTTTCTTTCTTAAAAAAAAAAATTAAAATGTCAAAGTCGTGTTTTCGGACCGAATTATTAAATTTTTCCCACTGTGTGCCTTTACTCAACTTAACAATATCGTCAGGACAGTGTCTATACGTCGGTGTCCTTAAGATGCCTCTACGACAACCTGCGATATTTTAAAGTTATCACAATGACACGAACAACGACCTTATCGTAACGACGTCATAAATATGTAGAGACGCCCTGAAGTTGTTGTGTCTACTATTGAGCCATTCGTGATTTTCTTTGCAATCAAAAACCTTTCCTCTGAATTCCTGGATTTAAGAAATAAGAGAACAAGCTGTGAAATTAACAAAGAGAATTTTTTCTATACAAGGAGAAATGGCTGTTTGATATAATTAAAACATTTCTTTCTAGTGAACACGCACATGCATGCTGATCATATATCAGGAACAGGAAAATTAAAACTATTACTACCTGGTTGTTTGTCAGTGATATCCCGCATTAGTGGCGCTCAAGCGGATATTCATTTAGAGCCTAAAGATGAAATCACATTCGGAAGACATCGCATCGTTGGCTTTCCTACCCCGGGGCATACAGAAGGTTGTTAATGACTTAAATAATTGTGTTTTTATAAATAGGTATATTGTTTTAAAAAAGTGTATTTTTTATGAATATATTTTCTTCATTGAAGATTTATAGTCACAACAACTGCTAGTCAGTACTAACGAAAATTCTGAGCACTACTACGTCGGCAATGGTTATTTGCATGACTAAATTGCATAGAAGAAACGAAGTATTTCTTTTAAAGCTGTTCGGTCGTACGAATCACGCTGCCCGTGTGTCACATGCGCAATAGTGCTCGGCGAATTCGTTGGGCGCCTTGCTACTAGCCTACTACATTCCCCAGCTGAATATTCCTGTACAGGAACCTTCGAGAGAAACTGAACCTTACGAGAATCTGTACCAATTCTCGCAAAAGTTCCTGTACAGGATCCTCTCGAGGAGCCTTTACAGCAACGTACACAGAACATACGAAGAATCGTACACGGTATCGGATAAGAGATCCTCTATAGAAATCTGTGCTAGAAATATTCTTTCAGGGGCCCTAAAATTTTATTAGTTTGAAGGGTTTTTAAAGGTTCGCCAATCGAAAATGGGCAAAAAAGTTGGGACAGAATAAAAAACTTCAACTAATTATAATATTTGACCGTTTCCATTTCATGCAGAGAAAGTAGGACATGGTGCTAGAATGGTTTCGTATTTGGATATATCATTCTAGATTGATGATAAAGAGACACGTATTTCACCGTTTGAGCAAAAAAAATTTTTTTATTTTCATAATTTTTTTAAGATTACCTGAAAATTCAAAAAATTCAAAAAACTCAAAATATGACAGAAATTCTTTTCAAAATGCAGTATTTTCCGAACAAGTATAGGTGTTCGAAATTTTCTTTTTTTATTCGACGTGGAGACTCTTGCTCTGTCGTTTGATCCCAGTAAAATCCAAAAAAATTGAACAATGACTAAATGTCGGCAGTTTATCTGAAAATTTTGTAAACGTGTTTTCTCAAAAATCCCAATTCTTTAATTTTTTGTTGAGGGATAGCTGATGATATGTGCTACATGTCCCCTAAATTTCGTTCCCAATAAACCACTGCTTCACATTGAAAAAAAAATTTTGGAAAAAATCATTTTTCAAATCATTAGCCAAGAGGGAAAAATGTAAATAAAAAAAAATTGTTTGATTAATATTTTCACAAAGAAAGTCTTTTGCACTTTCCCTTCAACAATAAAATGAACTATATTACCCTCAAAAGATGTAACTTACAGAGAACACTTATATTTTATACAAAATAGAAATAGCAAATTTAGCGGACATTGAAAGATTAAATGGACTTAACTACGGTGAGGATCATGAGAGATCAAAGAAATTACCGGATTGTAAGTTCGAACTCTAAAAATATTTTTTGATTCTTTTTATTGAGCTTCTTTGACGAAAAATAACTGCGTGAAAAACAGAAATCTTTTCAACATAGAGACAAAGGTATAAGCAATATAGAATAATTAATGAGATCAAGACATCGTGAGAGGGCAAGGAGTGAAAACACTATAGGATTTATAAAGTAAATAAGAATAAGTTGGTGTGGTGGCAAATAACGGAAGACTGCAGAATACTTTTTTTTGAGTAAATATGTGACAAGCAAGTTTCTTCTCTCAACATTTTCCCCTTTGGCTAGTGATTTAAAAAAATCACTAAATTTGTTTTTCAATGTGAAGCAGTGGTTTACCAGGAACGAAACTTAGGGGTCATGTGGTACATATTATCAGCTATCTCTAAAAAAATAAAAATTTGAAAAAGTGGGGTTCTTTGAGAAAACTCATTTACAAATTTTTTAGATAAACTGCCGCGATTTTGTCATTGTTCAGAGTTATTGGATTTTTCTGAGATCATACAGCAGAATAAGAGTCTCCACGTCGAATAAAAGAAAGAAAATCATGAATACCTATTCTCGTTCGGAGAATACTGCATCTTGAAAAAAATTCAGTCATTTTTTGAGAATTTTCAGGTGATCTTCGAAATGAAAAAAAAAAATTTTTTGGTCAAACAGTAAAATACGTGTCTCTTTATTTCCACTCTCTAATGTAAAATGAATCCAAATAATGTATCCAGATACCAAACATTTCTAAAACCAAAACTTACTCTCTCTGCATGATTTGAAATGGAATTGGTCATTTATTGAAAATTCCATGAATTCCAACTCCATGAAGAGCAACATGCAACATCCAATATTTTATTTTAAAATCTTTTTTCCTTCATTTGTATCCTTGTTGCACAAGGACGATCTTTTTTGGCCTATAAGATATCATGGTCATTGCCGCACTGCAGGGAAACACGCGCTACATACCAACTAATGACAGATGGCGAGATTAGCGAAGTTTAAAAAATGCTTAAAAGTTTTAACGGTCTTAAGTCTTAAGCTTAAAAGTTAATGGACTTAAATTAAAGTCCGTTAATCATTTTGAAAGATAACCTTATCGTTAATCGATAACGAAAAATATATCGGCGTTAATTAACAATTAGTGGATTATCGCTTTTGTGCCCACCTTTATCAGGATCCTTGATAGTTACATTATTCGCTCGGTCAATCTGCCCCAACTTTTTAATTCATGTCTTTTCATGTCCTCCTATAGAGGAGATTGTTGGATTCAATGTATTCGAGTGTCCGATGTAGGTCTATCTCCGCAACTCCGGTCTTGGCCTAGATAATAACAGCGCATCACTGCCTCGTCATATTCAGTTAACTAATTGATACGCTGCCGTGGCATTCCTGTGAAAGTGGTCAGCTGAGGGCTTCCAGTCGAAACATCCTCCGCAGGCACAGCTAAAATCCTGCTGCTTGCCACTTCTTGCCGATGTTCTGGTTGAACAGTAGCTCTGTCGGGTATCCCGGTGAGATCTGCCTTTCCATCACGAAGCTCCAGAGGTACCAGAAGGGCTCAGACGATCTTGGGGCAGCGAACAAAGACACTAGTTAGTTAGTTTCTCTTATTTTTTCCATTTTTCATGGGTTTGCCAGAGCTGCGTGTACCTACTTGGCGATGGTCTCCCAGCGTTTCCCGGCTCCTGTTACTTGGAGGTGTAGTTGGCCTTTATTATTATTATTATTATTATTATTATTACTATTTTTATGACCTGGAGTTTATAATTATCACAGGCCCTTAAGAGACCTGGTCATAAAGCCGCTAGTACGGACTAAGTCAAGTATAACGGCCAGTTAGCAATTAAACATTTCTAACTATGAAGGACAACAAGTCAAAATCAAATTATAGTCAAAAATATAAAATCAAGCTACAGTAAAATTATTTTAAAATGAAAAATGGAGTCTAATTTCCTTCTTTTTCTTTTCGAAAAGGATTTTCCGTACCAGAACAAAAAACGGTTTCCACTTTATTTCTCGCAGTCCAAAAAGCATCGGACTATGCGGCAGGTGTTAAGTAAAACCGCTTCTTGGGCTGCAGCTAGCACCCATTGAACTCCCAGATTGTTCAGGTGTTTCCGACCCGTCACGTCGATGACTTCGACGTATTGCGACCGCTTATCGAGCACCACAATGTCCAGCCTATTATTAACAACAGTTTGGTCCGTTAGAATAGTTCTGTCCCAGAAGAGGCAGTAATTTTCGTTTTCTAGGACCGCTACTGGGACATACCTGTAAAAAAGCATCCACTCCTGAATATGTACGAATGATGTGCTCGATTAATTTATTCGGATCACCACACAGCCGGCACCGATCGTCCACTTCAAGGCAGAGAATATGCTTTTGGTAATTCCTCGTGTCGATTACCTTGACCTGGATGGTCAGGACAAAACCTTCTGTTTCCGGAAAGAGTTCGCTTCCTCGTAGCCATAGGTTGGATGCCTCGCTGTCCACGTTGCATTGATCTTCTTTCCTGGAATACTGTCCATCTAATGGCTTTTGTCTCAATTCCTGAGCAATTTGGAGCGGAAATAGGACGTTAGCGCCATTCGGATCAACGAGATTGAAAGGCGTATTAGTTGGTTTCTTCTCTACAGATGTTATTGTAGAGTGGAATGTCACACTTGCTGTTAAAGTACGTGGTCAACTGTGTGATCTACGATTCTCACAATAGGCAGACATCCAGAATGCCTCTGCCTCTAGAGCAGCGTGGTAAGACTATCTTCTCACTTGCCGAATTTCTGTGGTGTATTTAGTGCTTTGTCATTTCCACGCGGATGATTCTGCTTATATTTTCTAGGTCGGTGTTTGACTATTTGATAAGCCCAAAAGAGTAGGTGAGAATCGGAATCACGTAAGTGTCGATGGCCTTGATCTTTTTGGCCGAGTTGAGACCAGTTTTCAAAATGGCTTTCAAGCAATTGACGAAGACTGTTGTCAGTGCATCTTTAACAATAATGTGACAGGGTCCCAACAGCTAAAGGATACCTAGATACGACTCTTCCTTCGACGTAAGCATTTTGGTGAAATAGAGGATGTTCCTGAAGGTATGTAGAGTATTACCATATGTATTGATGCGAATTTTCTATATATTTCGTTTATATAAAAAACGTTGGCATGTGACATTTATGAATCGTTTTTTTACGAATTTCATAAATATGCATCGACATAGTTTTTATCTCGCAAGATCCCATGGAGTTCTCAGTTGATTTGTGTGTAAAAATGTGTAAGGAATCGAAGGACGTGATCCGGGCTTCCCCGGTCTTCCCCCTTTTGTTAGTGTCTACCTGTGTGTTAAGCTCAGTGAGAGCACATGACATATCGCACAGTCTCTCATCTTTTTTTATTTCATGTCAAATTAAATGTTTATACATGGATGTTTAATGAACAAAATTCCTTTAAGTATAATGATCGTGAATTATTAATTTCCTTTACATTTAGTCAAACATTTTTTCATCTATTGCAGGAACAAACATGGAGACTGTGGAATGGACGAGGCGCAAAATTTCCAATGCTTTGCGAAAAGACTTGAAAGCTGATCTTTACACCCAGATCAAAATTTTATGCACGTCTTTGTGCTTGTAGTTTCATAAGAAACATAAACATATATTTGTACAAAAATATTTTTTATTAAGTGAAAGTCCCAGATTCACATCATAAAATTGATATATTTGCATTTCCGATCATTTTATGAGAAAGTTTGTCATTTTGTGACAGCTATTCTTAATTTCACATAATTCATGACATTTTATATATGTATAAGCGACCCCAGAATCCTCTAGATCTTTGATTTGGAATACAAATCTTTGGTTATTTTTGAAGTCAGAGACAGCCATTTTGTGTCCGCCATTTTAAATTCCACATTATTAAGGTTATTTTTGTAATCAAAGACCCCAAAGACCCTCAAATCCTCATTTTGGAATAGAACTATCAACATCTTCGTTCATTTCCGAAGTCGAAGTCGACCGTTTTGTGTCCGTCGTTTTGAGTTTCCCTTTTTCTAAGTTCATTTTCGTAATCAGTGCCCAGAAAAACTTTCAAGATAACAATTTAGGGTAAATGAATCCATTTTTTTAGTTTTGGCCAGGAATTCGTGATTTTAGACAACTGTGCGGCGTACAATTTCAGGTCATCCATATAGAGAAGTTGGGTGAGATCGTATCCATCTCTGCCTTTCTTCACGTTGTAACCATAGGACGTGTTGGAGTGCCCTATTGAGTGGATTCAACGCTAAAAAGAACAACAATGTGTTTTGGCAGCAATTGTCTTAAAGCAGGTTCTGCCTCACTAAAATCAAGTAGAGCACGTTCGAAGTTCTCCTCTAGACGTTTGAGATTTTCAGGGACCTAGCAGGTGTTTGCGGTGGGATTTTCATTTCGTAGTTTTGATTCCGGAAGTTGACGATTTTCTGCCTGTGGGACTTCCATAACGATATCATATCCATTGTTCCAGACGTCTCTGATTGCTGCGTTAACAATTTCCTTGTCTTCTGAAGCTTCAACCTCAGACAGTAATCCGCGAATAAAGATGGAGCGCTTTTGGCCTGCTACGTGTTGTTCATTTACCCTTTCTGCCAAGTGGGGACACGTTTCCAAGAAAAAACGAAGGTATTCTCGTCTTATTGGTTCACCATTCTTTTCGACTTGAAAGTATGTGCGAAAAACATGTTCATTGATCTCCATGCTCCATTCTTTTCTGCGTCTGGTTTGCGGAATGTCCGCCTGTCCATAACCACGACCATACACACCGTAGAGCCCGTCTGTAGGGATCCAACATTAACACTAGAGAGCTCGTTTATAGGGTTCCAACATTCATACAAACGTTGGTTCCAATGCCAACGACTGACATCAACGATTTAAAACATTAAATTAAAATAACGGACGGCGAACGAGACACACGCACACGGATATACGCATATACAAAAAGAAAAAGGTCAAAAGTTAAAAATATGGTAATCACAGTCATCTGCCGTGAACGCGGGATGGCAACAGAAAGCGATTCTAGCCGCTATCGTTGTTCGTGCCCAGAAAACTCCGGACGATGCGTCAAGTGTTCAGCAGTGATGCGTTCTGAATTATATATAACGAATTTCGAGCTCCCGATTCTTCTAATTTTACTTTGTAAAAAAGTAAACTTACTTCTAAGTTTACTTACCTATATTCTCTAATTACCAGGGGTGTGCAAAAGCTCGCGAGCGAGGAGTAAACCACTCTAAAATCATGATTTTTTAAAATCGAAAATATGTAGATGGTGTTAAAATAAGCGCCGCTAAGAGAGATAACGATGAGATAAGCGTCGAATAAGGAAAAATAGTATTCGATCGCTTACTACAACGTGTGGATCGAGAAATCGATTTGGATTATGCAACGTGAATGACAAGTGAAATGAGTTCATGAAGCTGTTTAATTTTTCTTGAATTCTGTAGTTTTCAGGTGTACTCGTCATTGAATTGCTTTACCGAGGTAAGTTTCATTAAGTTTTGATAACGAATTGATGTCAATTCATAATTTTCTTCTTATATTCTTATTAAATTTCTTAAATACTTTTGTTATTTAATTCGTACTTTTGTTAGGTTATTTTCGACGGGAAAAATGTTAACGTTTGCATACTCAGTAAAATCGCACTTGATAAAAACGTGCTCACCTGTGTTTGTAAGGATTAAATTACATTTTATAATAGTTTATATTTAAAAGGGATGTTATTCCGATTATTCGTATTTCATTATTGCAAATGTCATTTTCGAGAGATTTTCTGGAGATCTTTTAAAAACAGGAAATATGAATGAAATATCAATGAAAAAAATTACCTGAAAACGTTAATTACGTGTCAAGGTTTTTTACACCATGAATTCTACCTGTAATTAAGGTTTTGAAATTTTAGTTGGTAAGGTTTTGAATTCAATTATTAGTCTCAATTCAACAGGAAAAAAGGTTTTAATCGTGATTGAATTCTTGTACTATAGAATTTTATTAATTAAAATTTGAACGAAATTTCGATGATAATTTTCGATGAAAAGTTTAAATGTGACTATGAGAGTTTATAAGAGTTTCTATAAATTTTTCGAATTTATTTCGGATTTGAACTAAGTTTGGCATTTGAAATGAAGATAAATACAAAAGATTACCTTAAAAAAAAACTGTCTTGATAAATTTGATAAATTTTTTGGAATTTTATCAAACGTTGTTTAAATTTACAATATTTTAGAGGTATTTTATAACAAATAAAAGACAAAATTGAACATTTAAATGAATAATTTAAGTAAAATTTCTTGCTAGAATTTTATATTAATTTATAAAAAGTTGAAAATGACTTGTTTATTTTATGTTTTGTAGATAAAAACTGAGCGTGAAAAATAATTAGCTTTTGATTCGATTTTAGTATAAAAACATTTACACTCCGAAAATGTCTAAAAACAACGAGGAGGAACCCACTTTCTATTCGCTTCAACGAAGAAATCACAATTAGCGACATTGAAGAATTTGTAAGAAATACCATGACAAAGTTACTCGAAAATGTCGAGGATAAGGAAAATTATTTTAGAGTACATCATCAACGAGCAGAAAGTTTCAAATTCAATCACGGTGATAAGTTTTTCCTCATCAGCCTCGCCAAACATGTCAGATCAAAACCCCTCGATCACTACGGTGACAAAAGTCAGTCGGGAGAAGAAACTATAGAAGAGAAAAAGCGATTAGAATTTTGTGGTACCGCAGAAACACGAAAGTTGAAAAATCAGGTGAGTAGTTCAACCTTGAATAAAAACCCAAAACGTGACCAAGATGAGACACTTTCTGAAAAAACTTTCAGAAGAATGATGGGCATGGAAGTTTCAATAAAAGTGACGAAGAAAAAAAATCAAAAAAAGAATAAAAAGGGTGAAATATCTGAAGATGTTTTAGAAGCCACTATTGGATGTCCCGATTGCCATACAGATCTATTTTGTACTAAGAAAGTCGACACGATTTCAAGATGGTCTCTTTCAAATTATCACAGACATATCAAAGCTCATGCCGAAAAAGATGTTGCCGGAAGTCCTTTACAACAAACTGAAACTGTTTCCAACCTTGAAACTCCAAATTTCGTTGAAGAATCAACTGCTCAAGACATATCTAAAAAAAATTGGCCTGAGTTGGAAATCAATCATGAGCAACGCTCTATTGCTCCTGCAGGTGTTTCCTTTTTATTTTGACTAGTATTTCACATGTCTGTTTCGTAATTTTGCTAGAAAATGACGTAACATTTGCCCAACTATTATTCAAATATATAATTTTGACTCAAGATTGGACTATTAATTATTTGTAAAAAACTACTAAAAGAAGCAAAAAGCTATATCGGGAAACAACTACGAAACTGTAAAAAAAATTATTCGAAATATACATAAAACTATTTTCAAAAAGTTGTATATTTCTAGAGCATAGAAGAAAATGTAAGAAAAAAATGAACTTGAATACACAAATTCAATAAGGATTGAAGAATTCAGAGTTATTAGAATTAATAATTTTAATAAAAACTAATTAAAATTTTTAAAAATAAAAGATGTTTATAAATAAATAAACTAAAAGAAAGAAAATGGCAACATCAAATTGAGGGGAAATGAATTCCGTATTTAATTCGCAAAATAAAGAGTTTAAACTTTTTTTCTTTATTTCAAAGGTCGCGATACCTCTACTACTAAAGATGAGTGAAAATATGGACCCTACAACCAGCATTATCCAAGCTGTGTACGTTATTCTTGGCAACAATTCGGGGGAATATTAGGTCAGAGTAGTTCCTGGACAAACTACTCTGAAGGCGATGAGATTTCTCCAAATTTCCAATCTGCTACACTAAGAAACGCCATCGGTGGCTGTCATTCTCTTAATAAAATACTAAGGTCTCCAACTGTAAGGTATAAAAATTTGACTCTATTACCTATAATTATTAGAAGCGCATTAAATAATCATGGGAAACAGAAGCAGGGAAACAGATATGAAATTTCATTGAAACTATACTTCACTTACATTTTCATACTTGGCGGTCGCATTGTGTATGACTCCGTAGCCGAAAATTTGCCTATTCCTTCTGTGAGTTCAATTTTGAGACACATCAGTTCAACGGCGACACCGCTCATAGAAGGCACGCTTCGCATTTCTGAACTTGAGCATTTTTTGAAAATTCGAAATCTTCCGCGCCTTGTGTGGCTCAGTGAAGACGCTACTCGAATTGTTGGTCGTGTGCAATATCACTCTCAGACCAATCAATTAGTTGGGGTTTTTTTACCTTTTAGCCCTAACGGGATGCCTATTCCTTGTACATTTTTATCAACTTCCGACAAAGGAATGGAAAACCACTTTGCCAATAACACTGTAGCTTCTTCATTGTACACAATTATGGCTTAACCATTACAAAATGGAGCTTCCTGTTTTTGCCTTCTAGTTTTTGGAACAGATAATAGATTTGATACTCATTATGTTGTCAACCGTTGGGAGTACACGGTGAGAAAACTAGAAGGGCAAGGAATCGCCGTTGTTGGTTTTTCCTCGGACGGTGATTCTCGCCTAATGAAAGCCATGAGAATAAATACAAATCTCGGAGTCAAAAAGTCTGATTTTACTGTTTTGGGACAAAATACCTGAGTTTCGTGCCAATGTTAAGCCACGATATGTATGCACCCAAGACACCGTACACTTGGGTGCCAAATAATTAGCGCGATTTCTGAAACCGTCCATCGTCATGCCTGTAAGAAATTTCGTTGTTACCATTGGACATTTACAAATCTTGATTAGCAATGTTTCGAAAGATAAGTACCTTTTAACTCAAAGCAATTTGAATACAAAAGACAAAATGAATTTCATGTCCGTGGAGAAAATTGCCCATCCAAGAATACGTTCGTTGCTTAAAAAACACGTCCCAGGTAGCGAAGGCACACAGGCATACTTGACTGTCGTATATTACATAATAAACTCATATCTAACCCTCTGGTCTACACCATTTTTCATCACCACGTTGAAGTACACCCGGGTCACCAGTGACACAGAAAGTTTTATTCTATATAAAGATGATTCAAGTTTGTTGTTTTTGTATTATATATAGTGAAATGAAATCTTTATAATCTCCACTAATAGAATACTCATATGTTTACCCAGGAAGAAGTTATAAGGAAAATAAAACAAGAAGACTCGTAAAATGACTTTTTTTGGTTTTTTAACGGTAATTATGTTATTTTTCATACAATTGAAAAAACTCGGTGTGTTTCGTGATCTGGAGACTTCACTCTACAAGACTATATACACAGTTTTTATAAGCTTTCCAAAAAGTATATTTATTTTAGAGTATGAATGTGGACTTTGACATAAATGTCAAAAATTACATTTTTGGCTGATATTTCTCTAAGACTTTAAGTTTTTTAACATGTAATGGGTGTAATAGAAAGTTTGAAGTACAATGTGTAAAAAATTTCAAGTTAAAAGATATTTTATTAAACGCAAATGGTAAAAAGGACGAGACAAAGAATTTTCTCATAAGATTTATATTTATTGAGTACAACGCATAAGAAGAGAAGTATTACTTGCAAAATATCAGAAAATTACAAAAATTGGAAGAATACAATATTTTGTCTTCGTATGGCGGTCAATTAAAATATGTTCCTTGACACCCTGCGGCATATTAACTTTTTATTACTATATTAAACAATGCGCTTTCGAGAAAATCCTTTTAAAAGGATGTGTAATTGATTTAGATATAATTTTTGGGCTAATAAACCCAATCAAAATGTCCCTTAGTACCTTTTGGACTTTTTTACCCTTTAGTATTATCAGAAATCTCCAAAATATTTGGAAATCGTCAGAACTTCTGACTATTTCTGAATTTTCTTGATTTTTTTTAGCAGGATTCAAAGATGAATATTTACTTCTTCGTGATTCAGATGACACTCGACGCCTTTTGGAGACTCTTTCCATATCCGCTGCCATATTTTCAGTATCAGAGTCAGAATTCGGGTTAAATTCTGACTCTACAGCTGATTCTCCAATGCAGCTTCTTTCTAAATCCGTATCTCCTTCCACTTGGAGAGCGCTCTCTTCTTCTGAAGTAGCGTCATTTTCTTCACGCTTCTTTTCCTCCAATAGATGCAGAACATCATCTACATTTCTGGTGGCCATTAAAAACGTAACAAACAACACAAAATTATTTAAAAATACTAATATTTACCATAATATTTCTTTATTTATCACATGTCAGATATACAATAATGACGCAAGAGTCTTACCTGCTTCACAGCGCCTTCCCACCAGAATTTTATATGAACATTTTTTTCACTACAATACCTTTATTTCGTCACTCAGCACTATTTTAAATAAAAAAATACTTCACAACTTTTGCACTAAAATTTCAACTAACTTTCTACACCTGGGTCATAGGTGACCCGAAAAAGCAGTTTTTTGCGCGTCACTCGAAAGCCAAGACCCAACTAAGCACGTCACTATACCAGTCACGTAGGCCCTATTTTCCCCCTAAATTTCAGCATAGCGCTTCCCTACACCGAAACGGTCCCTCAGCGGAAAAGCTAATTATGAGGATCGCTTGGGTCACCAG
>JBAGKK010484062.1:0-16612 GCA_037177015.1 Euceroptres primus
GTGACATCATAACGTATCACACGCCTTTAAGGGGGTGTGATACGTTATGATGTCACGAATTACCGACGTATCACACCCCCTTAAAGGCGTGTGATACGTTATGATGTCACGAATTACCGACGGGGTATAAAAAATATTCGGTGGTCCTATTTGTAAACAAACAAAAGTATCAAGTTGAAACTTAAGAGAATGATAGAAAATATGATGGGACACATTTGTT
Source organism: Euceroptres primus (assembly GCA_037177015.1). NCBI lineage: Eukaryota > Metazoa > Arthropoda > Insecta > Hymenoptera > Figitidae > Euceroptres > Euceroptres primus. Next base: position 221 of record JBAGKK010484062.1, read on the forward strand.
ATGTTTCTTTTTTTCAAAACTTTGAAAAAATATTATTTTGAAAAAAATTTTTTTCATAATTTTGAAAAAATGACACATAGATGTGCCCATTCATATTTTCTATTATTCTCTTAAGTTTCAACTTGATATCTTTGTTTGTTTAAAAATAGAACCTCCGAATATTTGTTATACCCCGTCGGTAATTCGTGACATCATAACGTATCACACACCCTTAAGAGAAACAATGTGATCCATGATATAAATAAAATTAAGAGGACTTGAGCAATCATCGAAAAACAGGTGATCTCACACTTGCAACCGGTATGCTGTACAAGAAAAAAGTTGTCAAACGTTTATTGGCAAAAATTTATCCTTTTAAAAGTATTTACCCATAAATAGAATATGTATTAGCATAATAAGCTATTTATTAAATAGAATATTATGCTAAAATATTCTTTTTATTAGCAACTATCTAAAAGTTGCTAATCTTAAACGAAATCATCTCTGGTCAGTTAGTGCCATTTTGAAATTAGTGCCAACCTGACCGCCATCTTAAAAATCCAAGATAGTTGATATTGTTTATTGACAAACACTATTTGGCAAAAATACTGAAAAATGAGACGACACATCACGATTTTCGCAAATACGCTTATTTATCTTTTCCAAATTCAGTTTTATAAAAATTTAATGACTTTGTGTCACTTACCTATGATAAATGCTTTAAAATTTTAACTAATTAAAACTTTAACTAACACAAAAGCGCGGTTTCTTGACACCAAGCATAACCAAGTTTATTGAATGTTCATATTTTGCATTTAACACTTTCAAATAAAGTCTTGAATCTCTTGCATCCGTCTTTAGTTTTAGAAAAAACACTTTACTGAATGTAATACACGATTAATTACATTAAAAAAGAATATTTTGCAGGAGGAATCGGCACGAAACGCGAGTGTTCCTCACGTCATCTAGGAAACTACTGTGACTACGTGAAAAAACCTGGTGACAAATTATCTTATTACACGTGCGTTTACACTTGTTCAGGCGACAGTTGCAATCCAGCCTCAAAATCGTTGCCAAATGCAGTATTTCACGTTTTTTCTAGTATCTTCCTTGTTTTTGTGTCTTTATTCCAAAGATAAAGCACTAGTTTAATATTTTAGTATTATTGTGAAAGTAAACAGGGTTAAGTCGCTAGCCTACTAGCGTAGTCGTCAAGAAATGCGCGAACCGGTTTGAATTTGAAAATTTCAGAAAGTTTCACAAAAAGATAACTATTGAGGAATTTTTTATTTAAAATGTCAAAACAAAATTTTGTAGACTTGAGAAAATATTTCTTTTTAATGAAACTTTGTACTGAAATTTTTAATTTTCAAATTAATGAACAAAAATGGTAAAAAGCCAAGATACATTCATCGCGGGTAATAAGGCCGGCTTCAAGGTTCTTCACGCTTGACTGCTTCTGTCTCTCCCCCTGAGCGACCCGCGACGGCGCCATCATTCAGGCACTCAGGGCCGCGGAAGTTGTTTACATCGCGACTCTCTGCGCATTTACTTTTGTACGTTCAGAGACTATATAGGCGGTCCTGAGTGTTGAGACAAGAGTGCTCGCTTGTCGCTTTAATCCGGTTCAAACTGGATTTTAATCGTACCCATTATAGTGCCGTCTACCCCCGAGGCCGGCCTTATTACGAGTGATGAGTATAGTGCTCTACATTCCCTTAAAATGTAAGGCTTACAATTTAATTAAATTAAATTATAACTTTAAGTTCCTTTCATAAAAAATTAATTTCAAAGAGAAGAATGCAGAGACAATTTCCTATTGATTTTCGAGAAAAAATCAGGAACCAAAAACTAAAATTTATTTGGGACACTTTGCCTGAATTTTAAAATAGGTATGCATACTTCTTGTTTCCATCAAGTAAACATTTTGCAATAATTTTTGTACCTTTGTAAGAAAAACCGACAATAAATAATGTATTGTCCTATAGAAATGGAGTCACAGCTTGTATTGTAACTTTGTTGTATATTTTCTAAATATGTGTTAAGAAAAAATCGTGAGTTGTTTTACGTATAGCGTTTTATTTTTTAAATGTTACTTAAAAAATGTTTTACATACGTCACCAATACATACAAATATCGAGCGCTTACAATATATAAATGTATATATAGATAAATGTATCAATCACTGACGCGACACCCAAATCGGCGATTCGAAAAATACTTTTTGTTTTGTGTGCATAATTCTGCGATACAGTTCTCTTTGGCATGTGTACGTAAGGCAATAAACGCCTCTCAAAAAAAGTACGCCAAATTCTCAATTTCTTTGAGACTGTTTTGGAAAAGAAAACAAAAAAAGTGCTAAATAAAAATTCGTTTCAGTATTCGAGTATTTCGAAAAAAAACAAGCTCTTTGAAAAAATTAATTTACAATGATTGTGCGGCGATTCCTGATTAGAGCGTGCTCTATTACAATCATACAATCGAAAGATCTAATGTCTAATGCTGAGGCCTAATTTCTAATATAGAAGTCTACATTGAATAAATATGCATGTCCATTTCTAAACTTCTTTTAGAATGTTGTGTTCGCTTAAAAAAATACTCTCAAGGGTGAAGAGAACGTAAAAAATAAAAACTATCTTTTCTAGAATAGTTTGTTATATATGTATTCTTCTCCCTAGTGGCCAAGCTACTTATTATTTTAGCCTAGATTTTCGAACACAGAATTTAGAGAGAAAGCACCGAGGACAGTTTTTCGGTTTTACGAAGGCACGCTAAATATATTAAAGTGCGAATATTCCTACTGTGCCAGGCTAAATTTCTCATAAATTTGTAAACTGTGTATTTTCCAACAAACTTTCAGGTATTCATTTCTCAGGGCTAACGTAATCGTCTCTCGATACAACGAGGTATGAAAAATATTCTTGTAAATACTGTAAAAATTTGCGATTTGATCGTTACCAGGCAGAAGTATATATAATCCTCAATGATCAACCAATATTCTCCATTGGTCCTAGAAATTCATTATTTTACCTCTATTATCACTGTGCGATATGGGCATTAACGCTAATAATTACACGCGTTTCACGACTTTTGCACTACACACTGATTGCACAATATCGATTGGTAACTGATTCATAAAACAGATTCGGCAAAAAGATTCCTGTAACTGATTCGTAAACGATTTTGTCGTGTTTAAATAATACATAACTGCTTGCTTTTGAAAGATGAAGCCAAACCTTAATAAAATTGTATAAAGTGAGTATGGAACCTAAACGTAACGACCAAACAACTACAAACATAAACTGTGCACATTGCAGCTTACAAAATGAAAAAAAAGCCAAACAATAAATAAATTAATCGTCCTCAGTCAACATTTCCTGGCGAGATATCCTAGTAAGGAATGAACAATAACGCAAGGAATGGATCACAGAATCGTAGATACAAAATCAAACCCCATTGTTTTTTTAAAAATCAAATTCTTACTTTCATCGTTCAAAGATCGTATTCATAAATACGATTATTCCCGATTTCTCGAGATTGAATCACACAAGTTTGAGATTAATTCCTTCGGGTCTTGAAGTATCAAGGTTTTGGTTTCTCGAAGGGTAAATTTCAAATTTGTTGGATCAAAACTGAAATAGTGTGAGGGCTTAATCCTGCCGTGAATTAAAGGTCTAGTAGTTTTTACTTTCTAGAAGCACCTGCTTGAAAAAAAGCGTGACTTGGAGATCAAACTCCGATATCATTCCACAGAAAGTTGACGAATGCGAGTTACAAAATGCTTTGTAATAAATGAGGTTCAATGAATCTGCAATTTTCGAACTTGCTCTTCGAGTTCCTTGACGCGTAATTGACTGTTGGCGAGTTGACGACGAACGAGTCTCAATTCGTCAGTTTGGCGAGCGAAAGCTAATCTCAACTCAGCCTCGTTGTTGGGAATGTCCACCGTCTCCAGTTTGTTGTTCAACGTCGTGGTCTCTATGTTATTCTGAAGAGAATAATTATTTTGTTACAATTTTATATAAAATAAGTTAATCAGGTCATTTTCAAATCATTGGATAGACAAAATTTGAAAGACATTACCTTATTAAACAAAGAGAATTTCCAAACTTGCAAGCGAGATGAAATGAAACATCTTGTTGACTTGGAGTAAACCATGCAAAGTATTAGTGCAATATTTCTAAATAAAATGTTTAGAAACCAAACTCAAACATCTTAATGTTACAAGTATTTTTCCTTTTAAAAAATCAGAGAAAGCTACGGATGCAGTGCAAGAACACAATAATTTCCATAAACCAGAAGCGACTTTATTGAAAAAAACAGAGGTGCAACACAAAACAAAAGACAATTAGACTGAGAGAAATTATTGACATTTTTACCTGTACACTGCCAAATTTCTGTTGCAGTTGATGGAATTTCGTGCTCTGATTGCTACAAGTTTTTTGGCTTTTCTCAGACATATCTAAAAGTTCTATTGATCGGTAGTCAGGCACGGTTTCAGTCGACAAGAAGGCAAATTTCTTTTTGTTGTTTAGATCAGTCGCAGGCGGCAATTGCGGCGGTTTGTAAACTCGAGGCTTGTGAGTTGTAATGCTACCTCCTGTTGGAAAATCACTTCAATACAATTGAGACATTGTCATTTTGTAACTCTGGATTTAAAGAATGTTTATTCAACACGCGCACATAACTGCAGTTTGCAACAATTTTTAAAAAAACCAAGCAACGAAAACACGATTTGGAAAAAACAATCGAGACCAAAAAATTGACGACGGAAAATGGTCAATCTCAAGGAAAGAAAGTATTTATGAAAGTTTTGTCCCTCTGGATCCCTTGAAACTCACCCCTTTTCCACCCCTGATACTTAAAAAATTCCTGAAAACCACTCAAAATTTTAGACCACGAATTTTGCGATGCAAAGTACTTTCAATTGACAAGAAGAAAACCATATAAAATTTTCAGCCCCCTAAACGACTCGGATCTCAACACTTTTCCACCCCTGATACTAAAAAAATTCCTGGAAACTACCCAAAGTTCGAGACCACGAATTTTTCGATGCAGAGTAGTTTCATTTTAAAACGAATAGGCCATATAAAATTTTCATCCCTCTAGAACTTTCGGACTCACCCTTTTTCAGCTCCTAAGGCTAAAAAAATTCATGGCATCTACCCAAAATCCCAAACCACAAATTTTTCTATTTCCTTTTCCACCACTAATACTTAAAAAATTGCTGAAAACTACCCAAAATTCAATGCCACGAATTTTTCGATGCAAATTAGTTTTAATTGACAAAAAAAAAACCATGTACAAATTTAATCCTCTAAACGCCTCAGATCTCACCCCTAATACTTAAAAAATTCCTAGAAACTACACAAAATTCAAGACTACGAATTTTTCCATGCAAAGTAGTTTCAATTGACCAGAAGAAAGTCATATAAAATTTGCAGCCTCCTTAACGCTTTGGGTGTCGAACCATTTCTACTCCTAATACTTAAAAAATTCCTGGACACTACTCAAAATTTGAAACCTTTGAAACTGAAACTACTCTGCATTGAAAACTACATTGTCTCGAATTTTGGGTAGTTTTTATGAATTTTTTAAGTATTAGGGGTGGAAAAGGGGAGAGATCCGAGGCGTTTAGGGTGCAGAAAATTTTATAAGGCTTTCTTTTGATCAACTGAAACTACTTTGTTTCGAAAAATTCGTGGTCTGGGATTTTGGGTTTATTCTATGAATTTTTTAAGTCTTAGGGGCTGAAAAAGGGTGAGGTCCGAAAATTCTAGAGGAATAATAATTTGATATGGCCTTACCATTTTAAATTGAAACTACTCTGCATCTAAAATTCGTGATCTCGAATTTTGGGTAGTTTCCAGGAATTTTTTAAGTATTAAAGGTGAAAAAAGGGCAAGATCCAAAGCGTTAAGCGTAACGTTTCATGATTTTCTTCTGATCAATTGAAACTAATTCGCCTCGAAAAGTTCGTGTTTTCAAATTCTGGGTAGATTTCATAAATTTTTTAAGTCTTAGGAGCTGTAAAAGGGTGAGGTCCGAAAATTCTAGAGGGCTAATAATTTAATATGGCCTTACCAATTTAAATTGAAACTACTCTGCATCTAAAATTCGTGATCTCTAATTTCGGGTAGTTTCCAGGAATTTTTTAAGTATTAGATCAATTGAAACTAATTCGCCTCGAAAAATTCGTGGTCTCAAATTCTGGGTAGATTTCATAAATTTTTTAAGTCTTAGGGGCTTCAAAAGGGTGAGATCCAAAAGTTCTACAGGAACGAAAATTTGATATGGCCTTTTTTTAATATTGAAACTACTCTTCATCGAAAAATTCGTGGTCTCGAATTTTGGGTAGTTGCCAAGAATTTTTGAAATATTAGGGGTAGAAAAGGGGTGAAGTCCTCGGACTTCACCCCTTTTCACCCCAGCGTTTAGAAGGCTGAAAATTTTATATGACTGTTTTCTTGTCAATTGAAACTACTTTTCGTCGCAAAATTCGTCGTCTTGAATTTTGGATAGTTTGCAGGAATTTTTTAAGTATTTGAGATGCAAAAGGGGTAGATTCTATGAATATTTTAAGTCTTAGGGGCTGAAAAAGGATGAGATCCGAAAGTTCTACAGGGAAAACTACTCTCCATCGAAAAATTCGTGGTCTCGAATTTTTGGGTAGTTTCCAGAAATTTTTTTAATATTAGAGATGGAAAGGGGGTAAAATCCAAGGCGTTTTGGGGGCTGAAAATTTTATATGGCTTTTTTCTTCTCAATTGAAATTACTTTGCATCGAAAAATTCGTGGAATTGAATTCTTAGGTAAATTCCAGGAATTTTTAAAGTATTACGGGTGGGAAAGGGATCATATCTGGAAGTTTTAGGGGGATAACAATTTTATGTGTTTCTTTTTATCAAGTGACACTTTTTTAATCGAAAAATTCGTGGTTTGTGACTTTGGGTAGATTCCATAAATTGTTTAAGTTTTAGTGGCTGCAAAAAGGTGAGATCCGAAAGTTCTAGTTAAATGAAAATTTCATATGGACTTTTCGTTTTAAATTGAAACTACTCTGCATTGAAAAATTCATGGACTCGAATTTTGGATAGTTAACAGGAGTTTTTGAAATTTTAGGGGTGGAAAAGGGGTGAGATCCAAGGCGTTTAGAAGGCTGAAAATTTTATATGACTTTTTTCTTCTCAATTGAAACTACTTTGCGTCGCAAAATTCGTCGTCTCGAACGTTGGATAGTTTCCAGGAATTTTTTAAGTATTAGGGGTGGAAAAGGGGTGAGTTCCGAGGGATCTAGAGGGACGAAACTTTCAGAAACACTCTTTTTCATTGAGACTGACCACTTGAGATGAGATGAGAATGCAAATATTGGCAACATGGTTTTTAAATATATTTCCGAATTTCAAAATGTGTAATTAAACTGCGTAAATGATTGCAGGCCTTCTTACCAGTTTTTAAAGATATCAAAACTGGAGGACTATTCATGCCACTGATCCAATCCTTTGCAGAGAGAGCGGGAGTCGTTCCGATAGTGTCTGGATACAAGTCCTCTTGAAATTGATCGCTCTGAAAAAAAATTATTTTAAAACAAAAGCCCTTGCAAAACAGACAATAACAAATGTAGAACAGCGCAGAAATATCCACCTTTCGTGGAACTATCATAGAGATCGGTTCGCACATTCCTCTGGTCGCGTGAAGTTTGAAAAACCTAAAGACCTCACACATGGAAGTACATACGCCCCTTTTAGGCATGATTCCCAAACCTCTCTGAGGATTTCCAGAAATAAATTGGCTTAGAAAGTGCAGCCAGGGAGCCTCGTTCGCCACTTCATAATAACGGATGTTACCGTCTCCCTGAAACAAAAAATAATCAGTGATTATTAACAATATTTAAGGTAAACTTTAAGGTAATATTTAAAGTAATCTTAATAATATTTAAAGTTTTTCGACTTTATATTATTCGACTGTTGAATTTTTTTAAAGAGAGGAACTTACTTTTCCAGCAAGGTAGACCATATTAGTGTCATTGTCATAAAAGGGAAAAACTATTCCACTGGAGGAGTCTATCGTTTCACAGGTCAACGGTGTTGATAAATCATGTTGACTCCACACAGCGTACTGTCTATCAGAGTGTCTGCTAAATCCAGTAGTTAATAGACGGCCAGAACCTCCCAGAAATACTACTTTACTAGCCTTTGTACCAGCATGGCATACTCCTTCCTGCAAAAATAATTTCACTACCTTTTCAAAATTGTTAAATATCTTGTTTCTCTTTCCTAGTATTTCATTAAGTTACACTAAGCGATTTCTAATTACCATAAAAGAACATAAATAACTACATAAATAAATAAACATAAACATAAATAAATTTAAAAAATTGACAAGACCTGGAAAAATATTTATTTTACTTGGAATCAATTTTATTATACTTTTATTTCGCTTTCGCCTCTTTAGAATTTTATTTCACTGCATCAATTGAGACAACTTAAAGTAAAAAAGAAATGACTGGTCGTAAAGCGATTTTTATTAGAATTTAGAGCAAACTTATTTAGTTCTTGAAATGTTTTTTTAAAAGTCTACTTCTCAAGATATAATAAAGTTTTTCATACCGAGACTACGATTCCTGATCTGGGTTCAAAGACTCGTAGTTTTTTGTCTTTGCAGGTAGTGGCGAGTAAACTTCCATCTCTGTTTAGAGACATACTGTAAATTACGTCGGGATGTCTGTCGATTACACTGACAGCCTCTCCCCTGTTTATGTCCCAAACGATAACAAGATGATCGAAGCCGGCACTGAAGAGAACATTTTCGGCAACTGGGTGCCATTCTATATAAGCTACTCGTCTTTTGTGGCCCTGCAATTCAACTAGCCAATCGGTCAAGTTCCTCGAAAGACCGCCGTCTGGTATATGCCATAATTTCACCTGTAAAAATTCAATTTACAATTAATATTTATTATAAAATGTCATTCAATATCTAAATTCTCCTTTTCATAACTTTAAATTTAAAGTTTAAAAACTTTTAAACGTTTTGCTTATTTTTTAGATGTTTTTTTCAATAAAAGGAATACGATATTTAAAATAATATAACATGGAATTATGAGAGCAAACAAGAAAACTGCTGCTAGTTACATAAGCAAAAGCTTAATGTCAATCTTTAGTCTTTTACAACTTGATACTGTTCTTCTTCTTTACAATAAATGCACATCAGATTAAAGAGTATTACCGTGCAATCGTCGGAGCAAGAAGCAATAACGTTGTCGTTGAATGGATTCCACTTAATGTCGAGCACAGGGCCAGTGTGTCCGGTTACTCTACTGGCATTAAAATCCAATCGACCAGTCTGAAATGACAGAAAAATCGAGGATAGTAAAACACGTTTATTGATATTTAACGGTAAACGGTAAAATTATGTTGTAACTTGGTAATTCAGGAAACGAAAAAAGAGCAGTTGAGAAATTAATTAAGCTAGAGTGGAATATAAAGCACAATACTTCATTACATATTTCTATCTTTAATGCTGACGTAGAAATATAGAATTGGCTATTTCTTTAGTTTATAATATTTACTTCTTCATCGACTGATACTTTAATGGAATTTTAATAAACAAAAAACAAAATTTCAAGATTAATAAATGCACATTAAATTTGAATTTTTCAAGTCAGGAAGAATTGTTATGGCAGAGAAACATAATTCTAAAAATAACCAAAGCAATATTAAAGTGATTAAGAATTGTTAATTCATCTGAGAGCGCAAGACATAATCGCATTATAGTCACGGACAGTGGCAATGAAAGTTGGATAAAAATGTAAATCTATCCATAGAGAGTCTCAACCGCATAGATCATGGAAAAGCTGCCAAGACTTGGATTAACAGCTAGAGCAATTAGCATCGAGAAATAGTAGTGAAAGTAGGATTTTATCTCTAGTTCAGAAACAAGTTAGGTAAAGTCCTCTGGTAATTAATCAAATCGGTCAAACTGCATGTTTTTGTAATCGATTGAAAGATCATTTATTTTTTATCATTATCTGACCTTGAGACACAACTTTCCCTTGAATCAATTAATCCAGTTTTTGTTTCAATACCTTCTTTACAATTAATTTTTTAAAAATTAAATCTGATAAAACTGAAGAAATATTAATTAATTAAATCTTGATGTAGTATGTACTTTTTTTTCACTTACATTATCGAGAGGCAGAACTAGAAAAGCACCACCGCCAGCAACTTCCGTTACAATCGCCAAAAATTTTGGATTTACTGCGCAAAATTGAGAATCGTGGGCATTCTTGGTGATTTTGATATTGTCGTAACATTTCTCTCTCTTGGCTGGAACGCCATAAACGTGGCGGAATTTGCTGCTTCGTACTCCACGGAACCATGACTGCGGATAAACAACGTTAATTAGTACAGATGAGCAGAACGTTCTATGCCCTATACCAGTCAATGAACTGTCCATGGCAACGAAATGAAAATCATTACCAAGAATCAACTCTGAAATGCTAAAATATTCAAGCCAAGGATCTAGATGAAAATAAATAATTTTTTACTTTATTTTTTAAAATTACAATAAATTTTTAATTTTCTTGTATTCTAAAAATGATAGTATTTTGCAATTTCTATCAAATTACTAACTGCCAGTCTCTCTCGGTCTTTCTCACTTCTCTTTCCCAAAGTTTTTTTTTGAATAATTAGATTCAGATTATATTTTCAAATTATTTTCTGTAGAGAATTTTTTATAAGCCTTTCTTTTTAAAATATAAAATGAATGATTCTGTGAATTAGAAGGTCTTTTATCTGACATCTAACTTGAAGCAGCTTTTAAGTTTAGCTATAAAACCCTTGCCTACAAAATATTCTGCAAGCCTTACAAGTTGTCTACAAAGACTGGCTTGTGTTTATCTTTTTAGTGGGAAATGAGGAACACATAAAGGCAGCAAAAAATGATTTTAATACTATGTCTTTAAGTCGAACTGAATTGATTAAGAAAGAGACATGATCAAGTGTTGCCCATATAGAAAATAAAATTATGCCGGCCGTGGTTAGCTTATGTCACGTTTTGATTACGTAGTTCCAAAATTACGTCAGCGTGTAGCCAATGATAGTTGTTCTTGATTTACAAATCTTGTACAATAAAGATCCGGAAATAATGAAACCTTAAAGGCTTTATTTACATTCCTGAAACGTTACACTTCTTGCGAGTTCTCATTCTTAAACACAAATTTTTAATTTTACGTTCAGCTATCCGATAAAATTTCTGATAATAAATTAATTACCTTACAGAAATATTTAAGACTTTTCAACATTCTTCAGATAATGGAAATTTACTAAGATGATTCACTTTAAACGAACGCTTTAACGCAATAATTATAATGCTGGGACAAAGCAGTTCAGTAATTAAATAACTTACAAGATTTTTTCCAAAACTTAAATTTCAAAATCAATAATCAAAATTGATTAAAATTTTGAAAATTTAAAAGTAGTTGATTGATACTTTATGAGAAGAAAAATGTAAAATTCTTGTTAGAATGTAATTTATGGTAACAAATTATTTTTGGAGTACGCAATTTCGTTTCGATCCGCAAGGCACGAGTGGTTGGTAAATTAAATTTAAAATCAACATCTGGGGCTATATTTTACCAGAAAGAAAATAAACAACTCGTTTCCTTTAAAGAGAACGCTTTTAGACCTTTTGAAAAGTGAATTGTGCTCTGAGCATGGACATCCTATGTCCATGGCTCTGAGCAAAGTTAATTTAATTAAAATCTGCTAAAAATCTTTTGTTCTAAAATCGAATCAAAAGGCATTTCATAAAAAAAGAAAAACGTAAAGGTTTGTCTAAATTACAGACATGAGAAGATCATCATTCTTAATAAAATCATTCTCCCCAGTAAATCGATTCATATTCAATATAATAAAATATTTTGTTCCAAAAATAAAATTGATTAAAAAAATAAGACGAACAGTCACAACAAAAAAGTTGCTTCCTTAATTTAGAAAATCAAAATGTAACCTGCATTTGACAAAGACTTCCTATGAAATTCATTTCTCACAAAAGAAAAGCTTTTCTTAGGACATAATTAGTAACACAGGCAGTTTCTAATTGCAAGTATGTATTTCATGACACAGCGTTTAAAGAAAATGTAGTCATAAGAGTTGCTGTGCCATAAGCCTATTTTTATTCTTAGTAAATTCTTTGTTTCTTTACAATAATTAAAATCAGCAATGACTGCTGCAAAAACTGAGTCCATAATTCTGGGAAAAATTTCCATAGCGAATGAATGATGCACCCAATAAGAAACAACAACGACTAAAGTTACTCTAGCACCTAAACTTTAATTAGTAAAATTTGTAAATTAAGATATCAATTATTGTGAGCAATTGAAGAAACTATAGCAATGAATTAAAATAAATATAAATAGGTTATAATTATAAATAAAATTATATAAATAAATTCTGAAAATAACGATAGAATAAAAATAATCACTCACCTGTTTGTCGTTGGTCATGACTGACAATTGCCAGGATCAAAACACAAACGTAGATCTCATGTGTAGAGACAATGACCGAGGAAGATACTGACAAGCCAGTCCATGCAAGAATAATTCAACTACTTAAATCTCTGCAGTTAAACGGCTACACAGTTTTCACTTTACTGTAAAAAAACAGAAAACAAGAGCTCGATCTACAAAACCATAAAATTATGCAAATAAAAACTTAAAGAAACTATAAAAAAGACTTAAACTAAAATCATGTTCTAAACTGTTTGCAGAGTGAAGCAGAATTTTTTTCATTCTTCAACATAAATTATATTTAATCAAAATAAATAACTTATTAACTAATTTAACTGATTCAAACTATTATTATTAATATTATTAATATTATTATTATTAACTAATTTAAAGTATGATTTGAACTTTGTTGAAAATCGTTCAATCTCTGTTTTCAATCGATGTGGAACAGATGAAAGTGAAGATAGAATTAAATTACTAGATGCAAACCTGACAATGCAAGTTTTACAAATTAGGTACTACTAAAATAGATCAGAGTTAATGGTACAATTTACAAATAATTGATATAAAATGATATTAAAGTCACAAATCGTTATTAAATCTAATCAAGTTGCTCATTCGAGTTGCTATTCCTACCACTGCATTCTGGAATGCATCAACTATTCCAATATCACACATGCGTATCAATTACCATATTTGCGAATTGTGAATACACATCAGTGTCAGTCAGTCAAAAAAAAGATTGCAAGTTTGACAGTTAATTATTAAAATTTATCTCCTTTTTGTTTCTGACTCTAATGAAAAGTTTTTGATCATTCAATTCAAAATTAATATTTAATAAATTCAATTCACCCTCCTAATTTGTCTCTAAAAAAAACTTACTAGTAATATTTAATTTAAAGCTTTTAAAAGTGTTATCAACACTCTTAACCAAACATTACAAATTTTGTAAATTTTCAGTTTCACAAAGACAGAGGTCTCAAATTTAATTACAAATTTTTAAATTTTCAGTTTCACAAAGACAGAGGTCTCAAATTTAACTGCAAATTTTTAAATTTTCAGTTTAACAAAGATAGAGGTCTCAAATTTAATTGCACCCCACTTTCCACTGTTTCCCTAATTAATCAGGATCTTCATAATTCTTTGATTGAAAAATTAAGAAAATTAAAAACAATTCATAATTCAACAGTCTAATGAATATTTTACACTGACTCCAAAAATAAAGAGCAAATATAATCTTGTGAACCAATTGATATGAAAAATAGTAAATTGAATTTAAAATTTTAAAAAATCATCATAGGTCAGAAGTAATGTTCGATCGGCAAGTTGAATCGACCCCCAATTACCAGATATCTCAGTAGCGGGTCAAGGATCGTTTAAGCCAAAGTTTAAAAGCACAGGGGCGTCTTAAATGTTTTACATGCGCTCCGAAATGAATCGGCAACACAAAGGAGCCGGATTTCGTCGCACGAATATTTTAATGCACAGGGGAGATTAAACAGAGACTTGAAATTGAAACAAAAAGCGAGGATGCAAAGTAATGCGCGACACGAGCTGCTAGCACCGACTGAAAGGCGACTGTAAGCCTCAAGGTGTATACATACGAACACGTGACTACATAGTACATTGCAGCGTGGTACAATCTATATGTATATGCATACTCTATACCTGGTGCTCGACATTAAATTGCTTTACACAAGAAAAAGGAAGAAAAAAAATTTTTTAAATTCCAAAATGTACCCGAAGTTCTGAACATTCAGATGAACGAAATTTTAAATTGATTTCATGTTAAACTCGAATTTGTTCTAAAATAGTTTATTAGCAAAAAAAACTAGTGTACCAATGATAAAAAAGCTCATGGTTTTTTTTATTTGTAATTTAAACAATATTTCAAGATAAATTTGAGTTAAGAAAAAAAATTTCGTTCATCTGAACGTTCAGAACTTCAAGAACATATGCCAAAGTTGATTGGATATATTAGAAAACCTTTTAGTTATCAATACACATTCAATAAACGTTGCCAAAAATATTCATTTTAAGCAATAGAATTTAAATAAGAGAAAGCGAAACCATCAATGAATTTGTCATTTGCATAAAAAAGTTCCGCGTTCAAAATGAATAGAATGAGGTATATAGCGCGACATTCAGTGTTTCACATTCGACACTTGAAATTATAATTTTGTTGCTGATACTTCTTTAATATTATAATAATAATATAGGTTAAGGTATATAAAAATAATGTTAAAATATATACTGTATACACTGAGAAAAAAATACTTTTGAATCTATAGCATATGCTAGTGCGTTCTGCGAAAAGCAGATGCTATTGATTTATAATAATATACTATATAATTTTCAGTATCACTGTTGATTCAAATCGGTAAACTTTGATTCAAAAATAATAGATTTTGATTCAACAGCGATGCTATAAATTCCAGGGCATATTACTTGAAATCTATAGCATCTGCTTTTGGCAGATAGTAATAGCATGTGCTATAGATTCAAAAGTATTTTTTTCTCAGTGTAAGGGTGAAAATAAAAAAATCGTCAATATTCACCTAATAATTTTTGTTGAAAAAAATATTTCAAATTTGATTAAAGCACCTTTTTATAGTAATAGCATATGCTATAGATTCAAAAGTATTTTTTTCTCGTGTAAGGGTGAAAATAAAAAAATTGTCAATATTCACCTAATAATTTTTGTTGAAAAAAATATTTCAAATTTGATTAAAGCACCTTTTTTCAGTTAGTATGCATCTGAAATATGCATCTGAAGTATGCGCCTGAAATATAAAAATAGTATAGAGCAAGATCAAGAAAGTATTTAGAATTGATTTATGGTCTTTTTTAACCTTTTTAACCAACGTGATATTTCACAATCTCCAGCCCATAAAATACATGAATGGACTATAGAGAACGAATTAAATATATATTTCAACATTTATTGTAAATCAATAATATAGTAAGTACATTAAATGATAAATAATATGAATTTTCTGAAAAGAATCTTTTTCTATTTTCCTTAACCTATTTGAAAATTATTATTCTTTTCAAACAAAACGACTAACTTCTCTCTAAATCTGAATCAGTCAAAATTTTTACTGATTTCATTCAGTGACCCATTTCTCACTGATTGTTCAGTGAATTTTGACTGATATTCAGTCAATTTCACTGCAATTCAGTTAAAATTCACTGATGAATTGGCTAGAAATGGGCCACTAAATGAAATTAGTGAAAATTTTGACTGATTCAAATTTAGAAAGTTCGTTCAAGATATCATAAAATGTTCGTAGGATACGATGACAATAAATCAATGAAAATGAATTCTTCTTTAAAGGTTACTTCCTTGATATAAATTAGTTTAAATTGAGAGTTTGTAAGAACGAATAAGTTTTTACGGACAAAATTTTCACGTATAACTTACCTTATAAAAAGTGCACTTATCTAGAAAAAAAACGCGGCACACGATGACATTACAAAGATGTACGGTTTTCGAAATTTGGTGAAATTTGTTAATTGCTGATTTTGTTTACATTTTGGCAGATTTTCACATAAGTATATTGTAAAATTTACGTCGAAATTCACTTGTTTTATGGTTTAAATGTGAAAAACTACTATTTTCATTAAAAAATCCGACGAGATGTGTCTCTGGACACGATGAGCATAACTGAAATTCAAATCTGGGGACACATGAAAGCTATTCATTTCTTAAAATTGAAATTAATCAAACGATAATTAACTTCTTTTTTACCTTTAGGAGTAATACAGAACAGGTGTATCCCAGAAAAGCATCTAATTTTACTTTAGAAGACTGCAAAAAGGCTTTCGAATACTCTCTAAATCTGAATTAGTAGTTTTCTACTAATGAAATAGTGCCGAATCGTTTACCAATTGCTTTAGTAAGC
>JBAGKK010484073.1:0-16611 GCA_037177015.1 Euceroptres primus
AATAGGTAGATCGCATCGAAATTACCCAATAACAGTCGAAAAATAATTCAAATATCTATTAAATTAAGCGGAATAGAAAAAACAAGATTCAAACGTTTTCGTCAATTTTCTCCGTTCGCTGATTTTGTAGTTACTGCCTTTATCCGTAGAACGGTAGTACTGTCTTAAGAATTACTGATCCTCGTTTTCGATACAAATAATATATTTTCTGTTTATTTATTTATTTTATATTTATGTTTATGATCTTTTAAATAGAAATTAGATTTTATCGCGCTTTACTTTCCATTCCATTTTTTTTCTACTTCCTGCATTTGAATTTTGTCTTCAGTTTTAACTAACTTTTATGATCGGAAACCATTTAAGATCTAAGAAACGTGTAATTATGGGTAAGAATATTAATGCATCTTAGAGTCCCTACCTTGTAATCCAAGCTTTGAACTTTGAAGATCGTTGGTCTGGGTTCGTCGTTACTGTCTGATTGTCCTAAGTGATAAGGTTTATGGGGGAAATTCTAATTAGAGTACCCTTCCTTGCGAAATCAACGAAATGTTCATTACAAGATGTATCTTCAAAAATATTGTAATCTTAAACTGAAAAAATAGCATTGAATCAAGAAAATATTGTCTCAAATTCGAACAAGCAAATATTTTCTTAATCGAAGTAAATTTAAAGTGATTTATTTAAATTTAAGTAAATTTTTCTTAAGGCAAGAAAAACTTGGATTAACCTTAAGGGGTCGCCCATATATTACGTAAGGATTATCGTATATTCCGGTCTCTCTCAGATGCACGGGAATCATATTTCCTTCTCTCTCACATTAGTCTTACGTAATGTATGAACGATCCCTAATCACTCACACCTCTGAAAAATCACACATTTCTCACATGGCGTCTAAAAGACCCCAGCCAACTTTGAAACGTTGTGACACTGATTCTATGCAAAGTTTGGACTTAAATAAAATTCATAGACAAAATTTAACATTTCGAAAATGAGCTCCTATTTTTTTTAACATAAAATTTATTTTAGGATGTGGGAAAAATTCTTAAAGTGAAGAATTTTTTCAAAAAATTTTTTTGACAAAAGTTCATAACTTTTATAATTTGGAATATTTTTGCCTGAAAGGTTTTTAACGTTTTTTTTTTTTACGTTGAAGTTGGTGTTGGGGTCTTTAGGCTCACAGTGAGTGGTTAGGGTTAAGAAAATATTGGCTTGTCCGCATTTGAGACAATATTTTCCTGATTTAAAGCTACTTTTTTTAGTGAACCGAATTGTAATATGCGTAAATAGGATTACTTCATTTTTTTATTTGATTTTGTAGAATAAAAGCTTCTACCATAAAGGTAGCTTACTGTATTAATATTGTATTATAACATTACTTCAAGAATTTTTAATGACCAGTAAAGAAACAAAGAACCCTAATATTGTTGGTCAAATTTTATGTTAGGCAATATATTGGTTTCGTCTTTATAGAATAGTGCCAATGATTTTGTTTCTCTGAGGAATAACATTTCGAAAATTCTTTTTGAAAGTACATGTCAGACAATTGTCCTTTTACAGCTTTGTGTCCGCAATTCCAGAATCATAAATCGAAGGCAATTGCGGTTGGCATGAAAGCTTTCCGAATACAGGCACCAGGCTTGCTATATTAGCTCTCGTAGTTAGATTTTAGTTTAATGATTTCCGCCGGACAATGACTGCGGTAATAGCGTCCGAATCCTGTCCGCCTCGTTCCAACCGAGCACATTCTCCGAATGGTTCCGTGGCGTGGACCCGCGTTTTCGCCTATACAACACATTTCTCTGTGTAAACGTGTCCACGAAAGAGCTGTATGTTAAGTTTGCTATTCAATCGATTGAGTGTGTATTTTGGATCAATTGATCCAAGTATTTGCTTCAAGAAAACGAAATTTAATTATATTCATTCTCTATTTCATGTCCAATTCCATGAAAATCATCCTAAATATTTTTTGCTTTGTTTGAATGTTCAATTTTATGAACTATTCATAATAAATTAGGAAGAGTAATTGCTTTACTATTATCTGACTCATTATCTGTTTCAATTATTATAATGAGACCGATTCCATTTCAAATCATGCAGAGAGGTCCAGGTTAGGGTGTCATTAGCCTTTAAATATATCATTCTACAATGAAAATATATTTCATAGTTTAACTATACCAAATTTATTTTAGGAATTACGAGCTATTGAAATTAACCTTCCAATTATCAAAATCTGTCGAAAACTGACCGATTTTCTTTTAAATGCTGTATTTTTCTACTGATTACATATATTTGGATATCTATTTTTGTAAATAATGGGAGAATCCTTGATATATCGAATGATCCAAAGAAAATATAAAAATTCTAGAAAATGACAAAATGGCAGCTATTTTTCTAAAAATATTAAAAATGGATTTTCTCAAAAAGTTCACCTTGAAATAAAATAATAATATTTATTATCATTAATACTTTAAAGTAAAATAAAAATTTAAAATTTAATCTCCCTAAGTAAAATATTGTAAATAAATAGCTTATTAAAATAATTATTCCATATTAAGATATAAAAATTAAAGCAAAACCTCCTCTTACATATTCTGTATTAAATCCTGAAACTAACTCAGATTCTCCTTCAGCTAAATCAAAGGGGGTACGATTTAATTCTGAAATTAATCTAATAAAAAATATTAATATAATAGGATATAAATAAAATATAAAATTTGAATAATATTGAAATCTAAATAATTTAGACTGCTAAGAAAAAGGGTAAATGTGAAGAGTACAAAGTTGTCTAGAATTCAAATTTCTACAAAAAAGTCTTACAATTTTTAAAAGGTTGCATTCTATCGACTTAAATATTTACAAATATTGTCGAAAAAATCATAATTGTCAACTTTCTGTCACCACTGAGTAAATTTGATCCCAGATTACATTTTTTATATATTTTTGTATACATATACTTAACTTTTATTTATTGTACTTAACTTAACATTTATTGTATGTTACCCGTTGATAAAAATAAAACCAACGTCTTCCATGGAAAATACAAAAAATTGAAATAAACTATAAGTCACTGAAAAATAAGTGAACTTTTTAGAGATCGTGTACCTTTTACACATAGAAAATATGTTTAACGTTGTATATGTATATAAGAATATATTAAAAATGTAATCTTGGATCAAATTTACTCAGTGGTGATAAAAAAAATTGACAATTGAACGGTGGCAGTACAAAACTAGATAACCAAAATTTTTGCATAAAAAGTTCTTAAAAAATCAAGTGCACGTTGTGTTAAAAGTATTTCTTCGAAATCTCATTTTTATCCCTTTAGTGACCACTTCGCAATAATGTTACCGACAGTTTTTAAAAATAATTTTTACAATTTTAATAAAAAAATTCTGAGAAAATTGGACAAGCATAAATGCATCTCAAAGAAAGTTTTCCAGACAGAAATTAATTTTAAAAATTTTTTGTTTAGTTGCAAAAATTGAAAAGTAGAGTTTTCTAAAAATGTAATTTTCTAAAGAAATTTAATATTTATTAAATTTGATAATACTTAAAGAAATTGATTTCTAGAAATTATTAAATTTTATCGATAAAAAAATATAATTTTATTTTTTTATCAGATTTTCAGCGAAAAATTGTTTGACTCAGTGCGATACTGTCACACTAAATCTTGATTTTCTCAGAACAGAATAATTTCTTTTTATTAAAAATTTTTTCTTCTCATTCACTATCCCCATATCTCGGAAGTAAGTTTTTATTTTTATAAAATATTGAAAATTCGATTTTTAATCGTTATCCAAAGCCGATTTTGAAAAGCTATGAAATTCTACCCCCAAAATTCTCAGTAGATTTACTCGGAACTGGCCAACTTTTTTTCACCAAACTTTATTTACCCGATTTACCCGTATTCAAAAACTTAATATCTCAGGAGCAAGTTTTTATTTTTATTTTTAGACTAAAAATTGTATTTTTTATTACAATCCGCAGCCGAACCTGCTCTAATTTTTGGTTAGTGTCACTTCGAGATTGTGAACTTCCATATGTATTTCCTCAAAACTGGATAACTTTTTCTAATCAAACTTTTTTAGCCACAATTCAGCAACACTTGAGCTCAGGAGTGGAATTTTTCTTATCTTTAAATGGCGATTTCGATTTTACACAATGTTTTTTCGCTCTCCTGAAAAATTCACATTTTGTTGGTTATCTACTTTTATACTTCCACCCTTCAATTATGATTTTTTCTACAATATTCGTAAATATTTAAGTCAATGGAATGCAACCTTTTAAAAAGTGTAAACATTTTTTGTAGAAATTTTAATTTTAAATAACTTTGAACTCTTTACATTCACCCTTTTTCTTAGCAGTTTACGCAAAAATGAAAAATTTTGTTCTTTTGGCAAAAAGATGGTTTCTTGCTGAAAAAATGGTTTACCTAAGAAAAGCATTTATGAAAAATGAAGTGCACATTGTCAATGATCTTCCCTAAAAAAATAAACATGTTAAAAGGTGTACTTTTTGAGAAAATCCATTTTCAATATTTTCAGAAAAATTGCCGCCATTTTGTCATTTTCGAAAATTGTTATATTTTCTTTGAATTATTCGACAGATCAAGAATTCCCCCATTATTTACAAAAATAGATATACAAATATATGTAATTAGTAGAAAAATACAGCATTTAAAAAAATCGATTAGTTTTCGATAGATTTTGATAATGGAAGGTTAATTTCAATAGCTCGTAATTTCTAAGATAAATTTTTTTCAGCTAAACTATGAAATACGTATCCCTTTATTTTCATTGTAGAATGATATAGATATATTTAAATGCCAATTTATTCTGACACCCTAACCTGAACCTCTTTGCATGATTTTAAATGGAATTGGTCATTATACATTTTAATTAGAGGCGTGCAGTTCGTCAGTTCGAATTTTCAATGCAATTTGGTAACTTTTCAGCTACATTTAGAACATTGAATTTTTTGAAATTGAGTTTAATTCAAGAAAAAATTCAAGTTCCTAAACTTTCTTCGAATGCAAGATTTCTCGAAATCGAAGTTATTCAGTTGGGTTTGAAATTAAATCCATCTGAAGTGCAATTCGAATTTGAAAAATTCGAATCGAACATTCGAATCTACGATTTCCAATTCGAATTGCATTTAAAATTAATTTAATTTCAAACCCAACTAAATAATTTCGATGTCAAGAAATCTTGCATTCGAAGAGAGCTTAATAGCTTCAATTTCTTCTTGTACTAAATTCAATTTCGAAAAATGCAATGTTCTGAACGAGAAAAAAAAGGTACCAACTTGCATTGAAAATTCGAACTGACGAACTGCACACCTCTAATTTTTACAATAAAAATAAAATATGAATATCTTCACTTTATCCAGTTAATCAAATTATATATATTGATGTTTTATGACCAGGTGAAAAAATTGTATAGAATTTATGTAGAATGAATTCTATAGAATCCTCACAAGAATTCTTCTGAAATTTCTATAGAGTACACACAAGAATTCTAGTCCAATTTCTATAAAATCCACACAATAATTTGACAATACAGAAATTGTATATACAATTCTATAGAAATTGTACTAGCTCACTAAATCGTGGGACATTATTTTAATTTGCAGTGATATTATTTTAATCTGAAGTGGATAATTTATTCTACAGTCACAGTCATTTGTTTTTTTATTTCTTAATTTACTGCTGATTAAAATGATACCTTGGAATTTTCTGCGAGAATTCTTGTAGAATTTTTTTGAAGTCTACAGAGCAGAATTCTTGTGAGGATTCTATAGAATGTATTGTACATAAATTCTATAGAATTTTTCCACCTTAATATTTCACAGCTAGCCTGGATTAAGTTCAACCCAAAAGTGCTTGCGAATCCAGTTTCTCTTTTGTATGTGTTTTCGGGACGCCCCCCGGTTATTTTAAGCCAAGAAAGAGAAAAATCGTACTACACGTTCTTGAGAAAAAAGGTTTTTTATTTTTGACAATTAAAAATCTCATTTTTCTCGAAAACCACGCAAAATATGAATAACAATTCAGAATTGAAAATTGTTTCCCTTCCTAAAGTTCATAAAATTATACCTTTACCAGATATTTATCTTGTGTATTTTAACAAATTTTTCCAAAAAAATTGGAGAAAAAGCTATAAAAACTGACTAAAATAGCATTTAGTTTAACAAACTTTAACATTTTAGTTTTGAAAACGTTTGTTTTTACTTTAGCAATGTGAAGAACGTCTTTTTTTAAGAACGTTTGTTTTTACTTTAGCAATGTAAAAAACATGTTGTATAAGATTATTAAGTTTCCTAAGCTTTAAAGTAATGAAAAATGGGGTTTTATCTCTAAAATTGAAGAAATATCATTTTTAATGATTAAAAATCTCATTTTTTCGTAAACGAAGCAAAATATAAATAGTAGGTCATAGTTTAAAATTGTTCCCCTTCCTGAAATCTACGAAATTGCACCCTTACCAGATATATATCTTGTGTACTTTAACAAAAATTTTCAAAAAAAAAAATATATATATAAAATCTATAAAAGCAAGTAAAATAGCATTTAGTTTAACGAATTATAAAATTTTATTTTTAAAATCGTTTGTTTTTAGTTTAGAAAAAATGTGCAAAACATACTTCATGAGATTATTAAGGTTTCTGAGCTTCAAAGAGAGGACAAATTGATTTTTATCTCCAAAATTGAAGCAATATTATTTTTAACTATTGAAAATCTTATGTTTCTCAAAAACGTCGCAAAATGTAAATAGCAGTTCATAGTTCAAACTTGTGCCCCTTCCTGAAATCTAGAAAATTATAACCAGATGTTTATCTTGTGTATTTCAACAAATTTTTCAAAAAAAAAAAAAAAAATAGAAAGAATCGATAAAAATGGACTAAAGTAGCATTTAGTTTAATGAACTTTAACATTTTATTTTTAATATCTTAAATATATTATTAGATATAAAGATTTTTGTAATGGCAAAGAGCAAACATGTTTTTTACATTGTTACTCACTTTAAACCAAACGTTTTTATAAATAAAATGTTGAAGTTCGTTAATTTCAATTCTATTTTACTCGCCTTTATCGATTTTTTTTGTTGAAAAATTTGTTAAAATACACAAGTTAAACATCTGCTGAGGGTATAAATTTATAGATTTTAGGAAGGAGGACAATTTTGAACTATGAACTGCTATTCATATTTTGCGCCGTTTTTGAGAAAAATGAGATTTTTCAATGTAAAAATAAAAAAATCTTTTTTTCAAAAACGCGTAGTACGATTTTTTTCTTTCTTGGTTTAAAATAACCGGGGGGCATACGCAAAACACGTACGAAAGAGAAACTAGATGTGCAAAAGGGTGGTTCTTATTTGGGTGATCTCAAATTTTTGATGACCACCCGGATAATTGATTAAGGTATAAAAAATAAATTGTCCTCAAGATTTGAAGGAAATCGAACACGTGCCTCTAGGTGACTGAAATTATAAACGGGAAATACATGTAATTTTTCGGAAAATCACTCAAACTTTTTTCCCGTTCATAATAAATTATTTAAAATTCTCGAACTTTGCGTTGTTGTATAATATAATAATAGGTTCAACCTCTAATTTTTACCAATTTTTTTAAAAATTTTTTCTCTACTTACAAGCCCGATGAATATGCCACTCTCACATGATTTATTTTCCTGATGATACATTTTCCTGTAAGCTTGAAGGTAGAGAAAAAATTCTCAAAAAAATTGGTAAAAATTAGAGTTTGAACCTATTATTATGTACTACAACAATGCAAAGTTTGCGAATTTTAAATAAATTATTAAAGCTTAAAAAATGTTTAAGTGATTTTCAGCTAAAATTACATGTATTTCCCGCTTAAAATTTCAGTCACCTAGAGGCACGTGTTAATATTCTTGGACTCCCTTCAAATTTTAAGAAAAATTTTTTTTATACCTTGATCAATTTTCCAGGTGGTCATCAAAGATTTGAGGACATCGCCCAAATAAGAACCACCCTAATGTGCAAGTATTTTGGAGTTAAACCTAATAGAGGCTAGGCGTGATTTTTATTTTATTAACTTGAATTGGTATAAAAGGAATATTGTATTGCATTTTATTGTAACTCTATTTGGAAAATACTTTTGGAAACAGGTAGGAAAGTGGTATCTTTTATAGGATAAAAGAGAAAGTAACAAATAAGTTAGTTTGCTGAATATTTAATTTTCTAATTTAATTATTGCTAACGAATTACATTTGCTTTCATTTACCATAAATCGATAATGGATCCAATAAATGTTTAATTATCTTCTTCTTCCAGTTTAGGTTTGGATGGGACCAACCATTTAGGAAGGCAGAGTCTGATAACTCTTCCGCATCTTAGATGCTTACAACACCTCTTCTTCCTGTTGCACTGAAATATAAATGCATAATACGAATTATTTATCTACCTAGAATTTCTGCAAGTGAACACCTAAAAAGTTTTGTAACTTTAAACAAAAAACTTCTTAAATGTATTGGATTAAATAACCAAAACTCAATGTTTGCACAAAGTAAAATTTTGGGTGTAATTGTAAATTTTACTTTTATTGTGAAAAAAGTACTAACTCTACGCAGAGCACAACGACATTGTTTTTGCTCATCAATTTCTTCGTCAGCATCTCCGAAGATATCAAGGAGAACATCTTTGGTCAGAAAACTTTTCGGGTAATTCATAACTGCCTCAACCTCCTGAGACAATACTTCTTCGAAGTCTTCAGGAACTGCCAAGACAAGATTGGCAACCAAAATGGTCACACAAAGAGCCAACACAATCTTCGACATCTTGAATTTTTTTTACAGTCTGAAAAATATTGAAAATTTTCAAAAATACATAAACTGTTAGTTTGCTTCAAAGTATTTGTAAAATGAATAATGTACTTTTTTGAAAAAAAATTTATGTCTTTCAAATTACGTTTCAAACATGTTATCATTAAGATACTTCAAATGAATAAATAAATCTATGTTTGAAGAGTAAAGTATCTCTTTATTTTAGAAATAAATATGGAAATGAAAAAAAAAACATAAAGTCAAAATACTTTTTCGCAATAATTTTTCATTAAGTAAATTGCGCAAAATGATCCTATTTCAATGAAAGGACTCAGTTTGTTTATTAAGCTATTTTGTGGGATTTGATGGGAACACATATTTTACAAATAATATTTCAGATTAATTTTTCAAAAATAACGTTGCCTATTCGTTTATAAAAATTATTTCAGAATATTAGAATTTCATATTTTTCAACAAATGAAGACGCAGTAAATTAAGAGTATCAGAACGTTGCAAATTAATTTTTTTAACAATCAAAAACAATTGAAAGTGCAAGGGAAAAATATTTATTTGTTTTTGGAGAAGTATTGCAGACCAATTTACTGTGGAGTTAGATAATGTGAAAAAAATCAATGCCAGTTAAGTCCTATTAAATAAATAAATAAAAGGAGCTATTTTGTAATAAATTTAATAATTTACTCTTAAAAAGTTCTCTGAGGCAAACAATAATTCACACAGACTTTCAAGTTTGTTTCCAGAGAAAGGAGATATCTTTAAATATTCAATCATTAATACCATTATTTTTTGTGCACTAAGTATTAGAGAAATATTTAATTTAATAAAAAATTATTGAATTTAAATATGCAATACGAAAAAAGTTTGAAAAATTTATACCATCTTCATTGACAGTAAAAGTAACAATTGTGATGTAACAAAAAAGTCAAATTACTGCTTACCTCTGCAAATGGATGAATTCCTTTACTGATATCTCTTCTCAGAGAAGCAAAGGTTTTTATACCAAGTTTTGAAGATAGCAGATGAGTGAGATGTGAGTGTTAAAATACATGAGTTCATATAATTGCATGTGTGTATTTTCAACCTTTGTGAAAGGCAGATTAAGCTCCAGATATTCCTTGTTTAATTATTCGATTTTAAATAATATGATAAAAAGATAATATTGAGGAGCGATGGTCAGCAGTTAAATCTTGCATTTTAATCTGTCCATCTTATCTGCTGCTTTTAATGAAACAATCATATCAACTGCTGCAGTTCCGGGATCTAAGATCGACCGAAAGGTCAATAATCCTTATCCTTATATCATTTGAATTTGATAAACTCAAATTAATTCGGTATAAATAAAATTGATGAAAAGTATATTTAACCATTATCATTGTGAGGGTTTTTTCTTTAAATTAAAATAGTACATTTGTCCTCTAAATATTTTCTTCATTATAATTCCATAGTACAATATTGGAAGGTTCCTGGTTTCTTTGAAAAGTCTCTTTAAAAATTCTCTGCCAACGTCTTCGTCACGGAGTTGAATCTAACGTACTTTGGAATACGGTTTATCATTTAGGCCCCCTACAGGTGCATCCTTCTTTTAAAACATGTGTGGTGTTATGCCCCGTGTGGTGCGTCTTTCACGCACGGCAAACTTTCTTAACGATCGCTCACATGCGACAAATACGATTTCCTTTTGCCCACTAGTCGTTTTTCCTTTATCTTTTAAAGATAGTCCAACTGCCTTATAAAGTCCAACGAACATACTGGTCACTTAGAATACGTTGCATTTTGTAAAAAAGACTTTTCTAGTCCAATCTTATATAATTCAGGGATCATAGTCACTCACAGTGAAAAAAAAAATACTTAAAATAGTTACACCTTAAAATGGTTTGGATTAAATTCAGTAAAATTTATCTTAATTCAAGCAATATTGGTCTAAATTTAATATACCACGTTACCTGAATTTCAGAATTGAATTTTAAATTCAGGAAAATTTTAATTAAATTTAAATCAATTTTTCTCAAATCCAGACAAATTTTACTGAATTTATGCCAAACCATTTTAAGGTGTAACAGTTTTAGCACTTTTTTCCTGTGATCCCTTATTCCCCTTCTTTCCCACTTTTCCCCCCTATTATTATTATTATTATTTTTATTATTATTTTCCCCCTATATTCTCAAGATCACCTAATAGCCCTTCATTTGAAAATTATATTCTTTTCCCCCCTTTTTTTATTCAAGGTACCGATTAATTTTCCAAGAATAATGAAATACAGAAACTTACGATATTCAAAAACTTTTTCAATGCTTTCTGAAATTTTTCCAAAATTTCCAGATTTTCCAATCTTCCAAACTCTTCCATAACCGATTAAAATCTTCTAGGTCATCCAGAATCTTTTAGAATCCTCCAAAATCTACAAAAGTCACCTAAAATCTCTTAAAATCCTCCAAAATCTTCAAAATTTAACTTTATAAAAATTCTGTCCTGCCCTACAGTCTTCTATAATCTTTCAAACTCTTTCAAAATACTTGAGATTCTTCTAAAATCTTCCTTAATTTTCAAATATTTTCCAACTCTAAACTTCTGCAGTTTTCCAGGCTGAACCATAATCTTCAAGACTTATTCAGTCTTCTTAATCTTCAAAATTTTTTCCAAAATTTATTTAAATTTTCTAAACTATTCTAGGCTTTTATCCAAAAGACTATTATCTAAAATATTCTGTTTCAGAATCTTCTCAATTTCTTCTAAAATTCTCTAAAATATTCTAAACTCTCCCATAAGCTTCTAGAATTTTGTAAACATTTTCAGAATTTTCCGAAACTTTTAAAATCCTCCAAAATCTACAAAAGACTCTTGAATTTTTCTTAAATCCTTTAGAATCTTCAAAACTTATATGAAATCTGTAAAGATTCTCCAAAATATTTAAAACACTTCTAGAATCTTCTACAATTATTAAGATTCTTCTAGATTCTTCCATAATTTTTTGAAAATCTTCTGGATTTTCCTAATACCTTTTCTAAAATCTTAAAAAATATCCCAATCTTCTTTGATGTTCTGTAAAATATACTAAACTATTTTGGAACATTCTAGAATTCTCAAGAATATTCTGTATTCTGGAATTTTCAGAATTCTGCAAAATTATTTCAACCCTCTAAAATAGACAACAGACTCCCTTAATCTTGAAGAGTCTTTGAGACTTTCAGAATCTTTCTAACATTTTTGAAAGTCTTGAGTTGTTGAAAGTCTTTTTTAAAGTTGAAAGTCTTGCAAAAGAATCTGAAAGAGTCTGGAAGATTTTAGAAGTTTATGGCAGAATTCAAAAGATGTTTGAAAATCTTAAAAGATTCTGAAACAGTGTAGAATATTTTAGAAAATTGTAATATAGTTTTGTCCATTAATTCTTATAAACAAATTAATGGACAAAACTGGAGTTTGAAGGCATTATTTACACAGATTTAGATACTAAATTGTGTATAATTAACGTTTAATTGCAATCGAGCACTAAACAACAATAATAGTTAATTGCTTAAATAATTTTTATAAACAAATTCGCTTATTGAACATTTTTGAACACAGACAATTTTTATTTTCTAAAGAATCATTTCTTTTCATCTCAAGAATTATATTTTGACACAATAGATTGACATTCAACAACATTCTTCATTGTTATAATCAATTTTTATAAACAAATGCGTTTATTCAGAATTTTTACCATAGAAAATTTTTATTTTCTTTGGAATATTTTCTTTTTTCATCTCAAGAGTTATATTTTTACACAATAGATTGCCACTCAACAACATTTTTCATTGTCATAAACAAATTTTATCAACAAATTCGCTTATTCGGCATTTTTCAACGTAGGAATTTTTACTTTTCTGCGGAATCATTTCTTTTCATCGCAAGAATTATACTTTTACAGAATAAATTACCAGTCAACAACGTTTTTCAATGTTGTAAACAATTTTTATTAACAAATTCGTTTATTCGGCATTTTTTAACATGGAAATTGTTTCTTTTCTGCGGAATTATTTCTTTTCATCCCAAGAATTATATTTTTACACAATAGAGAAGATTCCCATTCAACAACATTGTTATGAAAATTGTTCATAACAATGACAAATGTTGTTGAATGGAAATAAATTGGTAAAAAATATAATTCTTGGAATGAAAAGAAATGATTCCACAGAAAAGAAAAAAATTTTATGTTAAAAAATGCCTAATAAGCGAATTTGATAATAGAAATTATTTATAATAATAAAAAATGTTGTTCAATGGTAATCTATTGTCTAAAAATATAACTCTTGAGATGAAGAAAAGAAAAGATTTCACAGAAAATCAAAATTTTCCTTGCATAAAAATGCTGAATCAGCGCATTTGTTTATACAAATTGTTTATAACAATGACAAAAGTTGTTGAATAGCAATGGCAATCTATTATGTGAAAATATAATTCTTGAGATGAAAATAAATTATTCTACACAAATCCTCCAAAATCTACAAAAGTCACCTAAAATCCCTTAAAATCCTCCAGAATCTTCAAAATTTAACTTTAGAAAAATTTTGTCCTGTCCTACAGTGATCTTTCAAACTCTTTCAAAATACTTAAGATTCTTCTAAAATCTTCCTCAATTTTCAAATATTTTCCAACTAAACTTTCTAAACTTCTGTAGTTTTCTAGACTGAACCATAATCTTCAAGACACATTCAGTCTTCTTAATCTTCAAAATTTTTTCCAAAATTTATTTAAATTTTCTAAAATATTCTAGGTTGTTCCAGAATCTTCTCCATTTCTTCTAAAATTCTCTAAAATATTCTAAACTCTCTCATAAGCTTCTAGAATTTTGTAAACATTTTCAGAATTTTCCGAAACTTTTAAAATCCTCCAAAATCTACAAAAGACTCTTGAATTTTTCTTAAATCCTTTAGAATCTTCAAAACTTATATGAAATCTGTAAAGATTCTCCAAAATATTTAAAACACTTCTAGAATCTTCTACAATTATTAAGATTCTTCTAGATTCTTCCATAATTTTTTGAAAATCTTCTGGATTTTCCTAATACCTTTTCTAAAATCTTAAAAAATATCCCAATCTTCTTTGATGTTCTGTAAAATATACTAAACTATTTTGGAACATTCTAGAATTCTCAAGAATATTCTGTATTCTGGAATTTTCAGAATTCTGCAAAATTATTTCAACCCTCTAAAATGGACAACAGACCCCCCTAATCTTGAAGAATCTTTGAGACTTTCAGAATCTTTCTAACATTTTTGAAAGTCTTGAGTTGTTAAAAGTCTTTTTGAAAGTTGAAAGTCTTTTTGAAAGTCTTGAAAAAGAATTTGAAAGTGTCTAGAAGATTTTAGAAGTTTATGGCAGAATTCAAAAGATTTTTGAAAATCTTAAAAGATTCTGAAACAGTGTAGAATATTTTAGAAAATTTTAATATATTTTTGAGTATTTTTTAAGATTTTAGAATACTCTAAAACAGTCTAGATATCTCTGTAAGAGTTCAAAAGATCTTGGAAGATTTTAAAAAGTCCTAGAAAATGCTCGAAGATTTGAGAAGATTTTGGAAGAATCAGGAAGTCTCTGCAAAATTCTGAAAATATTCTAGATTCTAAAAGGTTCTTGAAAATTCCAAAAGAATTCAAGAAAGATTTTAGAAAATTCTAGAGAGTTTTAAAGATTCTGAAGAAATAAAAATTTGTTAAAAATGTTATATTAGATTCCAGACAAGAATTAAAGATTTTTAAGGATTTTCTCGCATTCTAAAGAATTGCAGCAGACTCATTTCAGGAATTTGATTTGTTGAAAATTTCAAAATTCGTCAATTTCATAATTGATAATTCAGAAGCCGAAAACTTTTGTCTCTTTTGTTTAACTTCAACGTATAGTTAAAATATTATTTTTCGGGAATATTATAGAGCCTCGATAATAGTTTTACAATTTAATTGCTGGTTTATTTGCAGTCATCAAAATATTAATTAAAGAAACTCCAAAAATCGACTAAATTTATATAGATTAATTAAATAATTAATTCATTAATTCATTTTTTTCTTAAACTTGAATGAAGTTTAACATCTAAAAACGAAATATAATTTTATTTTTCCATAAAAATTGAGCTTTGCTATAAAATTGATGCATTTATTATCATTTATTAACTCCCTTGGCCTTTTGAAAGTCTTCCAACATGTCACAATTCGAAAAAAATTTCCCCCTTTTTTAAAAAAATCGCTTATTTTCCAAAAAAGAAATCCCCTATTTTCCCTAAAATTAAACTACTGAACCTCTGTGATCCCTGATAATTACAACGACTTGGTAACATTATTATAAATTATTTAGAGAAATCAATTCTTTCAACCAAATTGGAAAATATTTAATCATTAGAGATGTGCCTTTATATAAATGTTTATACATATTAAAATCGTATATAAATTGAGAAAAAAATTACTTATTAGTTTACTTTTCGATTAGTCTAATATTAATCTTATTTATTAGCCTAAAAATTTCTCACACCTGTGAGAGTGAAAAATTGTAATTTGTGACGGTTCCATGAGTATAGGAAACACGTGGTCAAACTCTCAAGGTGGATCATTAAAAGGTACCGGACTTAAGTAGCATTTATAACGAATCATCCGGAACTAACGGCTATCTTAGATGTTTTTTACGAACATTCTATTAACGAGCTCGAACTCTAAACGAGGGCTGTATCCTTCGAAATTGATTCTAGGTCCACGTGCTAAAACACCCACATGCCATCTGGCGAAGAAGATAGGTCCCTCTTCACTTTGTTCGTTTCTCGTCCATCACAATGCCTTTCTCTTTGAAAACCACTTATCCTATCTTTCTAACAGTAAGGAAAAAATGTTTTTATGAAACTATCGACTCAATAGCATGAGTAACGGAAATTCTCAACGAGTAGTTTTAAAATCCTCACAGAAAAAAACTAAGGATAAAATTTGTTGCAGATAATTTTTTAGAGGAATAAATTTGTATTCAGGCAACTTAACATCTTTCAAAATACATGTGTTGCTATGAAAAAAAAAACAAAAGAAATAATAACCAATATTTGGGTAAAATTTATCCTGTGAAGTTAATTTTTGTTGTCGGTAATTTTTACCCCACAATTGAGGTAAATTTTATCCTTTATTTTTTCTGTGGCTTTCGAGAGTTTGTCTCTTTATTTTATATTGATAATTTTTTCATACGCACTTTTGCGAAAGAAAAGAAAATGAAAATATTGTAAAATGAATTTTGTACAAATTGTACAATGAATTTTGCGCAAATTTTACAATTGAATATTGTGCAATTGAAAATATTGTACACATATAAAGGTGAAAATAAAAAAATCGTCTATTTTGTCGTCAATATTCACCTAATAATTTTTGTTTGAAAAATATTTCATATTTGGTTAAAGGACATTTTTTCTACTAATATGCATCCAAAATATGACGAAAATAATAGAGAACAAGATCGAGAAACGTATTTAGAATTTATTTATGGTCTTTTTTAATCTTTTTAACCAACGCGATATTTCACATTTCCCAGCCCTTAATTTAATTTATTCTCTATGGTCCATACGGTCCATAGAGAATAAATTAAATATATATTTCAACATTTATTGTAAATAAATAATATCATAATTACATTGAACGATAAATAATATGAATTTTCTGAAAACAATCTTTTTCTATTTTCGTTAACTTATTTGAAAATTATTACGCTTCAGACTGGGGCTTTTGGTGAACTTATTAAAATCGCGACGACCTACCACATCGATATAATTGCACTCCAGGAAACGCGCTGGCCGA
>JBAGKK010484084.1:4176-16611 GCA_037177015.1 Euceroptres primus
TGTAAATCTGTCAATTTTGTTAAAAAATCATTTGTTTGTAACGGTGTAAATTACAAACGGTTTATCCTACGAAAAAACAACTGTGTAAATCTGTCAATTTTGTTAAAAAATCATTTGTTTGTAACGGTGTAAATTACAAACGGTTTATCCTACGAAAAAAGTGCAAGATGCAAAAAAGTTTTATTTTTGCTCACCGTTGTTAAAAGTTATTTTATAAATTTTTTTGTTAATAAATAATGAAATTTTGTTAAAAAATTGTTTAAACAAAAACTGAGCAGAATTTCGAAAAAATACCGAAGATGTTCGTAACAGGGGACTTTTTTTAAATCTTTTGAACAAAAATTATCTTGGGGACCTATTAATGCATACAGAATTGTTAGTGGCGACTGGATTATAAAGAAGGCAGTAAAACTAAAGTTTTACTGCGAATGAGTTGCCTAAATTACGCAAGGACTAACTCCGTGAAGATGATTCACATCCGAAAGACACACCTTCTTTAAAAACATTGCATATTTTAAACAGTGCTAATTAAACTTATTTCAAAATGAACATATGATGCTCAATATTGGATTTCCTTAATCATGATCACGAATTATTACGTAATTTTTGTAGTGAATCTGTTTATTACTGGATATTTATGCAAATTCTGTGATTCTTATTACAGAATACGGAAGAACGATCAGTTCCTATAGCAGTAAGAATACATAGAACTTTAGAGCTAGCAGATGACAAATTCTACGTTATTACGTGTGGGAAAGCAGGATTCAAAAATGCCAAGTAAGTTCCTTAGATGTTCTGTTTATTTCTGTTGCCAAAAATAAACAGCACTACTAAAAAAAGAAAGAAAAATTAATTAGTAGTTTCGTATCGGAAAACCTATCAATATATTTTCTAATGAATACGGAATGAATCACTGACATCTTTCTACTTCTTTTAACGATCTCTTGGCCGCTTACTCACATTCTCGCGATCTGAGACTCTCAGGAATCAAGTATATAGGTATACTATATGAAGCGAAACCTCGGAAAGTAACTTGTGTGTACATACATATAAATAGATTTACGGCGAATTATCTTCTCTATGCAGGTTACCGATGCGTAAACCTCTGAGTAAACAGCTAACACATACCGCGAATGGAAACGATGATTCCGAGTGCTATGTTCCTATTCACTGACTCTTAGAAAATCCAAAATTCTAAGAATACTTGGAATTTCGTACTCTACATGTACAATTATACGTACTTTACCTTAAAAACCTACCCATTAATTATGCTGCATTCCAATTCTCTATAAATAGTTAAATACTTAAATTCCTTTCTTCCTCTAATATTTCTTTATACACTACCGGTCAGAATTGTGGGACCACCTGTCTTTCGATGATTTCTCAAGTCCTCTTAGTTTTAATTATATCATAGATAACATTCTTTCGTTTGAATAGGTTACAAGTTATCCCAATTTTGTAAAAAATGAGCTCATGCTAAAGTCATTTTGTCAATTTTTCTTAAAGATATTTAAAAAATAGTGCAAATTTCAATATTTTCAAAAATCTTGAGGATGTTCACTCCTTATCACACCACAAATTTTTGAAATAAGTTTAGAAAATCGAGGAAAATAACCGTAATGTTAAATATAACAGATTTTAAAAGAGAAATCAGAGTGTGATATAGAAAAAAAATAGTTGAATCTATAATTTAATATTAGTTATTTGAGATTTTCTTTAGCTTTAAAAACAAACGTAATTTTGATTGAATATTCATCCTTGATAGTGCATTTTGTTCTTTAAAATCTTAGTGTATTATGTTCTTCAAAATCTTACCTACAGTTCTATTGGGATGAATTTGATTAAAAATAAGATTGTTAGGTAGATAGCTAGTTAGAAAAAATATTACTTAATTGACAATTTGTTTTATGTAAATTTAACTGCGTTTTGATAAGAACCAGCCAAATAGAATTGTAGATAATATTTCAAAAAACAAAATAAACTATTAATGATGAAGATTGAATCAAAATTACAATTTTTTTAACGCGAAAGAAAAAATACAAAATTTTAAATAACTAATGTTAAATAAATAATTACAGATTCAACTATTTTTTCTAAATTGCAATTATGTTTCTCTTTTAGAATTTATTATACTTAACAATGTGGTTATTTTCCTCGATTTTACAAACTATTTAAAAGATTATTAAAATTTGAAGAAGGATAAGGAGTGAACATCCTTAAATAACTTCTGAAATATTAAACATTTTTCAATGTTGTTGGAATCAATTTAAAGGTATATTTCTATAGAATCACGCTACAGCTTTCGGCACCAGCTTGCATGGTACAAAATGTTAAAGTTGGAACAAAAAAGTTGGAAAATTAAAAATTTTTTTTGCTGGGAAATATTTTTTTAAAATATAAGAAATAAGTACCTAATCTTAATGTTTCTATAAAATTTATTTAACCCCTTAACCGCCGACCCCATTTCAAGAAACATGCCCAGACTGCCGAAAATTCAAAATTGTGATAAGGATTCAACTCCTGATGGGGATTTTCTGACTGCGGGTTGAGAACTGATCAAGAAAATGTATGTCGATCAACATTTTTCTTTTGTTATAAACAATTTAGTGAACAAATGTGGTTTTTGGGAATTGGCTACTTTCTGTTGCTTCAAACTGACATTTTTGGAGTAAATGTAACTATAATAAAGTCTAATTAGAAACTGAATGGAAATAAACAATATATAGTCATTATTTAAACAATTTTTATAAACAAATACACATTTAGACCATTATCTAATAAATATAATGCGTTTCTTCTGCAGGTGTGACTGCAAATATCTTGTCAATGGTTCTCTTGAGTGATAACTTGATATTGGACAACAATTGTTAATTGTTTAAACAAACTTAAGTAACAAATGTATAACTTTGACAGTTTTCACTGCAGAGATTTAGTTTTTGCACAAAATCAGTTGAAATAACCTTGCTTTTGGCTCAGTACTGACACAAACCTCCATTGGACACCCATTGTTGTATTATTCACGAAATTATTCATTTTTGAGCTAAAACTGTCTGAATAATGCACAATGGTTGTCCAATGGTAATTTGCGACAGTACTGAGCCAAAAGCAAAGTAATTTTAGTTGATTTTTTAGAAAAAACCGAAGTAGCAGAAAATAGTTAACTACCAAGACACCACATTTGTTCACTAAATTATTTATAACAAAAGGACAATGTTTTTTTATACGTACATAAAAAATGCTACTTTGAACGTCTGTTTAGCAAGCGCAAAATGATAAATGCTCCACGGAACCATTATTGCAGAGCGTTAAATGATTCATAGATGTCTATATTCCCCTTTAGGAAACCTCCGAAATTTCGTCAGTTTTTACGTATCTCTTACCCTTTTCAAGATATTTCCAAATTTGAAAAATTGTTAATGTTAAAACTTCAAATGCTTATGATTTGTTACTTTTCACTGCAAAAAAACTTTGCACTGCAAATTCGGATTCAGCGACTGCCTCAACACATTTTTTTATTCATCACGTGGTTTCTGATATTATTGGAATTTGAAAGAAGTGTGTATTGAAGTAAAAAGGGTGGTTTTTTTTCTCGCCAGGGTCGATTGCAAGGGGTAGGATGTATTGACAGTCTTAGAAAATTCCTCTTTGCATTCCAGTGAATATTGTCTTGAATGAAATTGAGTGTTAGTATATAAAACAATGAGAAAACGAATTTTCTCCACTAGGGATAGTTTCTCTGAATTTAAGGGTGATTTTCAAGGGTTGTAACTACATAATAATTTTTTAAAGATATGTGTGCCTCAACATACGTTTTCATCCATCACGTGGGGTATAAAATTATTGTAATTCGGGAAAAGGGCTTAATACAGTAAAGTACTTCATGGCAAAGTTTTTCAAAAAATCGGGAAATACGCGGTTTTTGAGCAGCCATATTAATTTTCAGATACAAAAAATTGTTAAATCGACTATGGAATCGTGATCAGCATATAAAAAAATATTTATAAATTCTCTTAATTATTAAATAAAACGCCTGCAGACTTAAATACACTAAAATATTTCGTGGCAAAGATTTTTCTTTTTCCGACAGTCTGGGAAAAGTCCTAATTGGCAAAGATCTTTGCCATCGGCAGTTAAGGGGTTAATACATACATACATACATATGTATGTATACATACATAATAACTACATATAACTACATACATATATAATAACTTATATATATATATATATATATATACACATTTGAATGTATATTGATGTTTATTGATTGTATAATATGTATATAATATGTATACAATGTATATTGATTTGCTTGAACGCAAGCAAAAAATAGAACAAGAATGGTGATAAGTTAATGCGATTCTATAGAAATTTACCTTTAAAATGAGCTTAAGAACGTTGAAAAACGTTTATTACTTCAGATGTTATTTAAAATGTAAGAAAACATTAAAATTTGCACTATTTTTTAAATATCTTCCAAAAAAATTGACAAAATGCCTTCATCTTGGGTTCATTTTTTACAGAGTTTTTCCACATAGATTGAGAACATGTAGCAAATTATCTTTTTTGTTTTGTAAATAAACTATTACTAAAATCAACTCAAATTTTACTTCATAGAATATTAATAGAGGAATGATTTTTAACACAGAAACGAGACTTCGTTGGTATCCCTACGACTTCTGGATGGGACTCATCGAGTACAGACTGCCTATATTGGTCAGAATTATACTCTCCAGGCAGAAATCTCACGACCGGATGGTAAATTTATTGAATATATTATTATAGCAATAGAATATATAATTATGCTTCTACCGTCGAGTTTAATTTAAAAAATATCTATAGCTAAAACCTTTTTATTTTAAGTCGTAAGATATACGGAATTCTATTACTTCTCTGCATGTCTTTTTTCTCTATATGCACTTTCTTTTCAAGATGTCTAACTTTCATTCACTGTTTCAATATAGCTTTAAATATTCATGTATAAAAATACCAACTATTATGAATTTTAAATTCATTCATTCATTTTTATGATATAATAAAGAAATAAAAATTTACAAATCTAACTGTAAAATTAACAGTAACCACAGTAACTGCAGTATATTATTTGGAAGCGCAGTCCGCATCCATAAAATAAAATGGAACAGAAGTTGAAGCAACGGTTTGTTTCTTTTTTCGCATATTATTTTAAACTAGTGAATAATACACTTTCTCAGCTTTCAATATTTCATAAAGAGAGCAATTTTATATTGTGTTGAATACACAACATTCTACTGTTATTTATGTTACAGGTATGCATGGTATACGCGTCAAGAATTGTTTCGCCTTCAACAAGAAGAATGATTCCCAAGGTCTGCTAGACGATAAAGGGTGCGTCAATCTTTAAATTATATAATTACCATTCATAAGCGTAATATATGTTAATTGAAAGAAACACGCGAAAGTATAAAATTAAAAATGTGTAAATGAGAATAGTTTTCTTAATGAATCCAACTGCGAGACTGAACATTTTCCCTTTTTACATTTCAAAGGTGTCCAGTGATAGAGAAAAAACAGGTAATGACGAAATTCGTCTATGATCGAAACACTGGTTTTGCAGAGGCAACCTTGTTCTCAATGTTCAGATTTCCAGACAGCAGTACGCAAGTGCATTTTCAATGCGACATTGCCGTCTGTAAAGGTTAGTTAAGTCATACAATATGAAAAAAATATATATTGTTGCTCAGGCTATCATAATACTGCAGTGATTTCAATAAATTAGTTTGTATGAATTGAACGCAAATCACAGATATTTATTATAAAATGATAATTCATTTTTCATTGCATTCATGTGTGTTAATCTAACGTTCAGAAATGATTCTTCTTGTTTATCATACATTGAATCAAGCATCGATTCCTATCTCTCGATGAACAGCATGAATGTCGATGTTCAAAAATGCAAACCTCTTTGTCGTCGTCGTGTCTTATCTTTGGACCATGCAGTATTGTATTCAGAATTGAATATACTGCTGCGAATATCGCATAATAAAACTGGTCTCTGTAGTGAAATAGCCTGTGCTTATATTTAACATGAGGTTACGATCCTGTGGCATTGCTTGTGTCTAAGAAAAGCCGGTCTGAGATTCTGTATAGAAGTAGACATTAATTTCTACCTATCGGATTTTGTTAAAACAAGTTTCAGCTGGGGGTAGAAATTGACCTTGCTTACAGCGAGGCACACACATAAACCGAGTTCACTATCTTTCGCGAGCTTTTTACACACGTTTCACTTTACCCCACGCGAGTGATCAAATTATACGTGGATATATATATTATAGTTACAACTTATTCGACTAAGTTTATTACACTGTATTTTACACTACTACTATTTTTCATTTCTTTTACTATCGTCTAAAATATGCAAACGAAGCCTCTGAAGGTTATTACTTTTTTATGTAGTATATCTACAATTCTTTATAATCCGATTTGACTAATTAGGTTTGACAGCAATAATTGAATATCCTCTTGATTTTGCAGATTCTAAATCTCTATTATTCTTCTTTATGCACGTACATCTGCACACGCATATGTATAAGCCTTGCGAAGATAATAGAGAGAAATATATGGCTATAAAAAGCAAGTCGTGGTCTTCTAGGTGCATGTAACAAAAAAAAAGAAGACTGAACATTTCAAGGTTGTAAAAGAGGCTGGTAACAAAAGCCCTTGATAAACAAAATTTATGTCCGTCTGACCTTCAAATACCAAGATATGAATGTGGTTTCAGCCATACTTTACCAGTCTCTATATCCTTCAACGATAATAATTATATATTATTCTAATGAAATATCAACGACATCTAAAGACACTATTATTGGAGATTACAATTTTAAAGAATTCCCTAGTTCCTAATTTTTAATTATTAAATAAATATTAAACCTGAGCGGTATAATATTGTATGATATGTACCTATATAAACTATATGAATTTGGTTTAATTTTCACTCTCTTTTAACGCAGGAAGTTGCGGAACTCCTGTTTGTGAAGGAGATGAAGATTTTTCGATAAAGGGATTTGGTATAGGACAAAATGCAGCAGACGAAGAAGCAGTCCTCGTTGCTAGCACGAGTGTCTTTGTCCTTGAACCTGGAGAACCACCTGGTGAGTCTTTTATTTTTACAGTACTTCGGAAATTTTGTTCAGCCATGTTATATGCATACATACGCATACACACATATACTGATTGTAAACGTCGAAGAATTCCCTTAGTAATAAAAAGAATAGTCCAAAGAAATTATTATGGAAAAAAGATATGAAAAATGTTATTCCCCACCAAGAAAAACTCTTTCTAATTAATTATTTGTCCGTTTCACAATCTAATAATCACAAATAACAAAACTCTTATGAAATGATCGTAAACATTTTTGAGCATTACGATGTCCGATGTCTGACCAAGATCAACCTTTTTCACTTAGAATCAAAATCTGATTAAGTTCGAATAGTTAGATAGTTAGAATCATAGAAACGGTAAATTATTCCTTAAAACATTTTGGCAAGTATATTTGCACATTTTGAAGCATTTTCAGTATTTTTTATATTTTTTGTCGCAGTATTAGCGGCGTCTTACGAAGACGGTAGCGTACATCCAGCGTGGCTACTATGGCTCGCTGTAGCCCTTGGCATTCTGTTTCTCATTATGCTTATCATCAACATCTGTCTTTGTTCGGCGATGTCGTGCACCTGCACGCGAACAGAGGTCATAGAAAAGGAACCTTCAATCATCGAAGACTACGATCCATACAGAAGTTGGCATGGATCTCAATACGGATCAAGGTTAGACTTTTTCTCTGCGAGTGATTTTGAATTTATGTCTGCTAGCATTTTAGAATTTCATGGAATTCTAAAACATTTTTGTAGATTCTACAGACATATCTGTTAAAACTGACCATATGTAAGTTATACAGAAATGTCTGTAGGATCTACAGAAATGTCTGTAAATATAACAGAAATATCTGCAGATATAACATAAATGTCTGTGAATATGACAGAAAAAATTTGTTGTCTTTATTTTAACAGATTATTCTGTTAATTTTCCATGGAATTCTAAAATGTGAACCTTACAAATATTTTTGTAGATTCT
The DNA here is from genome assembly GCA_037177015.1 of Euceroptres primus. Classification (NCBI taxonomy): domain Eukaryota; kingdom Metazoa; phylum Arthropoda; class Insecta; order Hymenoptera; family Figitidae; genus Euceroptres; species Euceroptres primus. The sequence continues at coordinate 12,289 of JBAGKK010484084.1, forward strand.
ACAGACGTATCTGTCAAAATTTTAGCCTATCAGACATTTCTGTAGATTCTACAGAGATATCTGTTAAATGTACTGATGATCTGTAAGTTTAACAGAAATGTCTGTAGAATTTACAGAAATGTCTGTGAAAAATCTGAAAATGTTTAGAAAAAATCTGTTGTCCTTATTTCAACAGATTGTTCTGTTATTTTTCCGTGGAATTCTAAAATGTGAACCTAGCAAACATTTCTCTAGATTCTACAGATATATCTGTCAAATTTACTGATCATTTGAAACAATTTGCTACCATTTTAAAATTCCATGGAATTCTAAATTGAATTCCATTAGAATTTCATGAAATGCTAAAATGTTAACCTAACAGACGTGTCTGTAGATTCTACAGATATATCAGTTAAATTTACTGCCCATCTGTAAGTTTAACAGAAATGTTTCTAAATATAACAGAAAAAATCTGTTGTCCCTGTTTCAATAGCACAGCAAATCGTGGGATATTATTTTAATTTGCAGCAATATTATTTTGATCTGAAGTGGATCATTTATTTTATTGTCACAATCTTTTGCTTTTTCATTTCTAATTTTGCTGCAGATTAAAATGATACCTTGGGATTTTCTGTTAATTTTACAGATCCTTTTTACTCCGTGAAGTTTTTCTTTAACGTCTACAGTTCGAAAATACCCATTTTTAAAATTAGACTATTCTTTGTTTACCTTTCGATATAATTATTGCACATGTACATAAATATAGTATTTAATGTATTAGCAAAGAGAGTAAACCTTCAACAATGACCATTGAATTTAAAGAGCCTCGCTATTTCCTGTTCCGTCCAGGGGAAGCGGGAGCAGTAATGAAAGATTCTTCTGGAACAATCTTTGAATTAACTTGTTTTATCCTTTCGTAACAGTTTCCCAGCATAGTTAACATAGGTACTTCTTTCTACACCCGCATTATTTTCCATTCTTTTTCGTTTCATCTCTGGGACTACAGCAGACACGTGATTTCCGCGTTTCCATACTATACAAATCGCTCGACATTCGTATATATATTCTATATTGTAAACAGTGAAGACGCGGAAGTGCGATGCCAGAATACCAGAAACTCAATTATACATTAATTAAAGAGAGGTTGGCTGGTTCTAATTACAACTACCAATTTTCTGATTGTTTTTCAATAAAATTAACTGGAATTTTATTTGCTGCAATTGCACATGAAAATTTGAGAAACCTCACAAATCATTCCTCTTAGTTCAATCGGGAATTATTTTGTTGAGGGACTACACCACTGTGAAATTTTTTTCAGAATTTTTGAAATTCAATATTTCGAAAAGTTATCAACGGATTCAGGTATTCTTTTTCTTGTTTTGTTGGGAAAAGTAATTTCTATAAGCTTTGCATGAAAAATTTTTTAATAAAATCAAAATTGCTGACATAGTTAAGGAACAAAATTTTGTGTTCTTTTGGACTGCGGCAGAGCTACAGGTCACTGTAATCATCTGAAACAAAAAGTCGAGAAAGATTAATAAACATGAATAGACTAACTATCATCGTACACGGGGATTTTTTTTGACAAAATGGCGGCCTTTTTTTGTTTTTTTTTTGCATTTTTTTCAATTTCCAATAATTTTTTTCTCCTGAAGTTATGAAAAAATCGCCGTGTACGACGAGAAATAATCTATCTAAAAATACACTCAAAAAATTTGAACCAAATCGGATGAGTGGTTTTCGAGAAACCTCTGCCGCAATGGAAAAAAAACACAAAATTTTGTTCGTTAACTATGTCAACAATTTTGACTTTATTAAAAAAATTTTCATACAAAACTTGTAGAAATTACTTTTCCTAACAAAACAAGAAAAAGAAAGCCTAAATCTGTTGATAACTTTTCAAAATATTGAATTTCAAAAATTATGAAAAAAAATTTCACAGTGGTTTATATATTGAACAACACTGATGTACAAAAAAAATTTCTGTTTGTTTCAGAGTGAACGGTAACTTTTCTTGGATAGTTTGGGCCCGTTGAATCCAAAAATAACTATCATTTTTCTCAATTAGATCTTATTTACGAGATATCGCAAAAAAACCGTTTTTCGTATATGCAAAAATTTGAAAACTTGTACTTTTATTTTTTCTCAAAAACACCAACCATTGATCATTTATATTATAGCTATAGGTCCCAATAAAAAAGAAAAACTACATATTGTACACATTTATGATAATAATTTTTTCAAAAATCATGTTTTTAATGAAAAAAATTGAATGTTTAGCCAAAATTCGAAAATTTGCAAAATTCAAAGTGCTGTTATAGGAACATTTCAAGTCCGATTTCAATGAAATTTACCGCACTTTATAGTCATATATGTCTACTTTAACGTGTCAAAGTTTCAACTGAATCGAATAAAAATTGCCACTGTTACACCAAATTAACTGCGAATGCCCAACTTCTGGTAGATGTATGACTCATAGATAAGTACTGTGAACAAGATAATTGATATAAACATGTATTTATTTCATATTTTTGATTAAAAAAATAACGATTTTTATATGTCAATAGTAATATTCCATATAAAAGGTTATTGCATATGACTATTTTCATAGAAAAAAAATCATTTAACAAATGCGAAACTTCTCTTCAGTGATTTTCTGGACCTAGACAGTCTCGCTGTAAACTCCACCAATAATGGACCATCGAAAAAAATTATTGTAGAAAAAAACTAGTACTCATGGAAAAGAATGATGTATTTATAGCTCTTGCTGTGTTGTTTTGACAATAACCGTAATATCACGGAAAAAAGTACATTGTACAGTTTATTCTTTAAATTGTAACGCGGCCTTTCGTACGCATTTTGCTTAGAATTTTGTGAATCTGCAAAGTCAAATTGTAACTTCTGTAAGGTAAACCGTCAAGTCAACTGTGTGACTTTGTAAGATTCACAAAATTCTAAGCAAAATGCGTACGAAAAGCCGCGTTACAATCTAAAGAGTAAATTGTACAATGTACTTTTTTCCGTGACTTATCAATGATTCAGTCTCATTAAGTCATCATTAATAAATATATAAGACATTTTGGATTCGTCATTGTAAAATTCACTGTGTGATTCACTTGGGGTTTTTTGACGCGGGTAATTAGTTATTAATTCGATAGTGACAAATATAATAATTAATGTACCACTACTGTACTTAATGTAATAAGTAGAAGTGAACATAATTGTTTTCGATAAAATTTACTGATCATTGTTAACAATTTGCTGACATTTTAGAATTGCATGGAATTCTAAATAAATTCCATTAGAATTCCATGGAATTCTAAATAAAATTCCATTAGAATTCCATGGAATGTTAAAATGTTAACCTAACAAACGTGTCTGTAGATTCTACAGAGATATCTGTTAAATTTACTGACCATCTGCAAGTTTAACAGCAATGTCTGTAAAATCTACAGAAATGTCTGTGAATATAATAGAAAAAATCGTTTGTCCTTATTTTAACAGATTGTTCTGTTATTTTTCCGTGGAATTCTAAAATGTGAACCTAATAAACATTTCTGTAGATTCTACAGACATATCTGTCAAATTTACTGATCATTTGAGAATTCCATGGAATTCTAAATTAAATTCCATTATATTCACAGTATGTTCACAGTACTTATCTATGAGTCATACATCTGCCAAAAGTGAAAATGACCGTAACTACCAATTTGGGCACGCAGAGTTAATTTGGTGTAACTTTGACAATTTTCATTCGATTCAATTGAAACTTTGATACGTTATAGCAGACATATATGTCTACAAAGTGCGGTAAGTTTCATTGAAATCGGACTTGAATTGCTCCTGTAACAGCACTTTGAATTTTGTAAATTCGCGAATTTTGGTTAAAAATCCAATTTTTTTTGTTAAAAACATGATTTTTGAAAAAAATATCATAAATGTGTGCAATATATAGTTGTTCTGTTTCATTGGGACCTGTAGTTACTGTATAAATAATCAATGTTTGGTGTTTTTGAGGAGAAATAAAAATTCAAGTATTCGAATTTTTGCATATTGCGAAAAATGTTGTTTTTGCGATATTTCGTAAACAAGAGCTGATTGAGCAAAATGATAGTCATGTTTGGATTCAGCAGGCCTAAATTACGCTAGAAAAATTACTGTCCGCCCTACAGAAAAATGTCTGTTGACCAGTGTAATTATTTTTTTACAGAATGAATGTAAATTTTTCAGGAAATATTTTAAAAAAATTTTTTTTTAAAAATATCAATAAGGTAAGTGTGCCAGTTATCGGAAGCTTAAGGCGAATTTCATACTTCAAATGCTTGAAAAACTAAAGTAAACATA
>JBAGKK010484105.1:0-16608 GCA_037177015.1 Euceroptres primus
TTATCTACAAGTTACATTTTTATTCAACAAAAGTAAATTTACTAATTCTATACCTTTTTGCAGAAATATCAATGAATAGGGCTAAGTAAATATCGCAAATATAACCAATTGCAATTTTTGAAGTTAAATAACAAATTATTAAATAACAATTTCAAAAAACGTGCACCTCTACGTTAAAGTGTGATCCTTCATGAGTATTTAAAAAAAAGAAAGCTTTGCTCCGTTGAGATTTGAGGAGTCGGCTGATTTTTGTCCGAAAAAAGTGCTTTTTTGCCCACTGTGCGTCATCCTCAGTAAAGTAGAAATCCTTCTGAATCTTATGTGCTAGGAGATTATTATTTCGATTCCAATTATCATATTGAAAAACATACTTAATATGAGTTGTACCTTTTAGCCCCACCATGCTCGAATAGCCCCACTCTACGGTATTTTATATATTTTACTTTCAGAAAATAGAAACTTCAAACATTTTGCACAAAGTTTTAATTCTACTTTGAATGTTCGTTGCAGAAAATTGATATGAAAGTTTTAGCATAGAGCATTACATCCTAGTAAATTGCATCACTTGTAATTGAATCTTCGATGGTCTGCAATGTTTCTGAATTTCGAGTTGGTAAATCAAGTATCATATATCCGTAGTATGTTCCTTTATTCCGTATTCTCTTTACTTACGTCCCAGACTAACAATTTAATTTTATTACTACGCAGTTTGTCAGCCTGAAGGTAAAACCGATAATTTGGGCAAACGATATTCCCTTTTGCTACTTTTACAGTAGATGTATCTTCAGCTTTCTGTACATTGTCGAAACCCATGTTGAAAGCAATTCAAGGCTCATGTTTTTCGGGCTTACCTTCCAGGTTGCGCTTGAGAATACCGTATCGACCATAACTTATTACTCGTATTACGCGGCGACAAACATAATTTGGGTTTACGTGCAAAATAAAGTTGTAGGTGTAAGACTGTGAATATTCTAAGAAGGTGGTTTTATTTTATCTTCGAAATATGCAAAGTTTCAGGGACCTAGAGAAGATATTGGCAGCATATTTATTTTCCATTAGTCGAGTTTATAGCTTACTTTCTTCGGAGGAAAAAGAAAATGTAAGAAAGTATGAAACAGGAAAGCTTAAAACACCTTACTATTTTCGAAAAACTTCAGTTTTTTTCTGAAGTATTGTTATGCACAGAATTTGGATCTTGTTTTGGACTCGTTATTCACTTCATACAATAGTCAAGCATTGAATCGTATTTTTGTGCATGTGTGGTTTAACAACGTGAAAAGTTCCCAGTACTTTTGAGAATCACCGCGAAGAGGAACGACTTTGCAAAAGCCAACGGTGGATCTCAAAAGTTCCAGCAGATTAAAAAGTTCTGCTTCGTTTTGGGATCGCGACCATGGCGGCGAACAACTGGGGACTTCGATAATGTGCACTTGTATTTTCTCCTCAACCTCTATCCCTCAACGCTGTTTTTCTTCTTTTCTTTATTTTCTTCTTCCGCTTCCTTCTATCCGTATACAGATATTTATAATGGCGAGAGAGTACGTGCCGCTCATTTTAAAAAAATCGGAAATATACACTGTCATGCGGACAGTCGCTGGAAAAACTTCTTGAATATTTTATTTTTGAATAAGTACTTTAAATACAGTTAAATTAAGGGCATTTGATACATAATGGCGTCACAAATTACCGATCGTTCCCTATTTATATTCAGCGGGTTTATTATTAGAGAAATGCAAACATTGCGCTGAAGTTTTGGGAAATGATAAAGAATACATTGAGACATCGATATCTGGTGAGTTTCAGTTTTTATTTTGAATAAAAATTGTTTTTCAAAATTTAGGGTTGCCTTATAATTGGAAAGTATTTTTATTACAAAAAATTAATGCAACCTAGGTGGCGCCCTTGTCCTTTTCTAAAGTTTCTCTCTGCTTTGACAGCATCGCACTCATCTCGATTACAATCAGCGACTTTATTTCTTCGTTTTAATTACAAATAACATTTCACGCATATTTTCATTAGCCTCATTTATGATAAAATCGATGTTATCTTCTGTAGTTAGCTGCAAATGCACTAAAAATTAATAATAAACGCAAATATCTCAGGTCATTCATGTGCAATCACGCTATCAATGCACCGGGACTTCAAGGTGAATACAAAATTTAAAAAACAACTTTTCGCTCCATATAAAAATTCAAAAGCACCAGATATTGATTCCCACATATATTCCTTATGTATTCCTAAATTTTCAGCCCTATATTTGAATTCCTGAAATAATAAACCCGCTGTATATAAAGATATGGAATATCTTCCTGGAATGTGATACATTAGGGTGGTGCAAAAATGCATTGCAAAATTTTTTTCACTCTAGAGGGCAAGTCAGCCCCCCCCCCCAAAGTTTCCATTGCCTGAGAAAGAAAATCCGTAATTTTTTTTTTCGAAATTCAAATATTAACACGTCCCACCGGGCACTTCAAAATCCCATTTAATTAACATGGGGGAATTTTGGATTTTCGAAAAATTGAACTCATACTTCAGGGTTTGATCGAAACGTGCCAAGTTTTTTAGGGATTGAAGAGGAGTGTCTACGAAATGAAACCATACTAATAACTTTTATTTTTACCCCCCCCCCCACCACAGCGCCCCAAATATGGCCCAAAAATCAAGAAACTACATTTTTAAGTATTATCGTTCATTTTTAGCAATTTCTGTCATATTTTTTATACAAATAATTACTAATGGACAATTTGAGTATTTCCTATGACTTTTTAAACAATTTTTAATTGTTTAAATAAATGTAACTTATTTAAACAATTATTTATTCCCAAGAAATGTAAAAAAATAGTCGTATTTTCCGATTAAAATGTAATAGTTGGTCATTGTTTGGGGCAGTAAATTTTTTAAAAAACATTATGTAATTATTTAAACAATTAATTGATATAATTTTTCAAAATTTCTAAAAATTGAGCCAAAGATGTCCAATTTTTTTCAAATTAGTATCCTATGCTACTTTTTGTTGAATAATTACATAATTTTGATACATTTCTTCTAACATTTAACAAATTTCTATTTGTTTAAACAATTTTTATTTGCTCAAGCAGTTTTCTTTTCGATAACTAAAAAAATGAAATAAAATAGAATACATACAATTATTTTTCTGACTGTATAGTGTATAGAAAGAATATATTAACCATTTTTCAATTGTTTAAACAAATATAATTTGTTTAAGCAATTATTTTTCCAAAAATATGTTTAAAATCGTATTTTCTGAATTATATATAATATTGAATGATTTCGAGGAGTAGTAAATTCTGTTAAAAACGTCATGTCCTTGTTTAAACAATCTTTATTCGTTCAAGCAGTTTTCTTTAAAAAATTCGGATCAATAATATCAAATATTACACATAGCATTATTTTCGTAAATATATATTAATATATATTTTTTGTGTCTTCCAGTATGTCAGCTTGATATTCATAAAAGACTTTCAAATGCTATAATGAAATATAATCTAAATCTATTTTATATGCAGTCTAATTACAATGCTGATCACAAAATATTATTTTTTGGCCGAATAAGATAATATTTTCTTTTTGATATCTGGAAACTGGTTTATATAATTTTTTACTACTTGTAGTAAGTACTGTTTTTGATCTTCATTTCTTGTTATCAAGCAGTTAAAGTCCTATATTAATCTGTTGAAACTTGAATCATAATTTGCACTACTGAATGTACTTTTCTTATAATATAATTATGATAAAGATTGTAAAAATATGAAGAATGCAATAATAAATACACTTTTATAATTTAAATTATATTATGACTTTTATGATTTATTTAATAGTGCGCCAAAAAAGATGTAAACCATCCATTCTCAATTTGAAGGGAATTTGAAAAAAAACAATAATTAATTGTATAAACAATAACAACACTTTTAGCAGAATTTACTACTCCTCGAAATCATTCAATATTATGTTTAATTCAGAAAATACGATTTCAGAAGTATTTTCCGAAAAGTAATTGTTTAAACAAATTATATTTGTTTAAACAATTAGAAAATGGTTAATATATTCTTTTTATACGCTATACGGACGGAAAAATAATTATATGTATTCTATTTTATTTAATTTTTTTAAAGTTATCGAAAAAAAACTGAGCAAATAAAAATTGTTTAAACAAATAGAAATTTGTTAAACCTTAAAAGAAATGTATCAAAATTATATAATTATTCCAGGAAAAGTAGCATAGGATACCAATTTGAGAAAAAAGGGGACATCTCTGGCTCAATTTTTAGAAATTTTGAAAATAAACAATAAATAATTACAAAAGGTTTTTTAAAAATTTACTACTCCAAAAAATGGCAAAATATTTCATTTCAATCAAAAAATACGATTATTTTTTACATTTTTTGGCAATAAATAATTGTTTAAATAAGTTACATTTTTTTAAACAATTAAAAATGGTTAAAAAAGTCATGGGAAATATTCAAATTGTCCATTAGTAATTACTTGTATGAAGAAGAAAACGGAAATTGTTACAGAGTAACAATAATACGTAAAAATGTAGTTTTTTGATTTTTGGGTCATTTTTGAGGTGCTGTAGGGAGGTGTAAGTGTGGGTTAAAAATAAAAGTTATTAGTATGGTTTTATTTCGTAGTTACTCCTCTTCAATCTCTAAAAAGCTTGGCACGTTTTGATCAAATCCTGAAGTATGAGTTCAATTTTTCGAAAATCCAAAATTTCCCCATGTTAATTAAATGGGATTTTGAAGTGCCTGGTGACACGTATTAATATTCGAATTTCAAAAAAAAATTTGGATTTTCCTTCTCCGGAAATGGAAACTTTTTTTGGGGGGGGGGGTGACTTGCGCTGTAGTTCGAAAAGCGATTGTTTGATACATTGAGAAAATCCATTTCAAATCATGCAGGCCGACTGGGGTGAAATCAAAAAGCGAGGTTCAAAATGATATTTAGAACGCAATTATACGCCGATTTTAGATTGTTTTTTTCTTTAAATTCAGAACTAAATTCTTCAGAGATTGGTCACAGTAGATTTTTGATTTTTTTGTTTGTTTAATTTTTGTTAATACAAATAGCGAAATAAATGTCGATTTTTTGAAATTCATTTTTATCTCCTAGAACAAATTTTTCTTATTCTTGACGTTACTTAGATTCAATGCCCAGAAGTATAAGAAAGGAAAAAAATGATTAGCTTGTGAAGGTAATTTTTATAAACAAATCTTATTAACAAATAATCGACATTAGGGGTTACTCATCCTCAAAGTATGTTTCTGCTCTGAAATTGCTTGTCTTCATCGTTAGAATGATACGTGGCCATTATTTAAGATTGGATGTTATTAATTAATTCTATAAGCAAATTATATAAACCATTGTACAAAGCAGACATTTAAAGGCAGAAAGAAATCGTTTTTTCTTCTAGTCTTGTTGTAATTATATTATCAATGATGTTTTCTGAAAAAATTTTGCCATTCATCAATATTTACATTTACATTCAATATTTATTTTATAAACAAATTCACATTTTAAGCGTTTTTAAGTGACAAAAAATCAATTTTTCTTCTAATCTTGTTGAAATTATACTGCCAATGATGTTTTCTAGAAAAATTTTGCTATATATGTTAATCGTTTATTTTATAAACAAGTGTACATTGCAAAATGTACATTTATAGGCAGAAAGAAATCGTTTTTTCTATTATTATTTTTTAAATTATATTGACAATGGTGTGTCTAGATGAAATTTTGTTATTCGTCACTATTTGTTTATTTTATAAACAAATTAGGTAAACAAATGCACATTCTAGGCGTTTATAGGCCGAAAAAATCGTTCTTTCTTCTAGTTTTGTTAAAATTATATTGTGAATGATATTTTTTGACAAAATTTTGTGATAAAATGAAATTCGAAAAATTTATAAACAAATTATATAAAAAATACACATTGCAGGCGTTTATAAGCAGAAAGACAATTTTCTTTCTTGTGTTCTTATTGAAATTATGTTGGAAACGTTTTTAATATGAACTCTTGTCAAACAATAAAATTTTTAAAATGGATAAACAATTTATATGAACAAATGCACATTTATATAATGCACATATAATGAGTAGAAGAATCGGGGGGTTTTTTTTATCGTGAGTCCCCTTGGTTCTCACGAATCAGAGTTCATTGTTATCCTGAGTTCTTCATCAGAAAATGTCACAGGCAATATAATATAGTAGTTGAATGCGATGACTGTATACTTGCATTTCTAAGAATCACTTATTTTACATTTGTTTCAAATTACATTATCAAAAATGAATGAAAAACAAGTGACTTATAAAAATTCAAGAATACCACTATTTCTCTGTTATCTCAAAATAAATGCGATAAAGAACGCTTTCTTTTTGTCCATAAATTCCTAAAGTTTCCATTTGTTCATATAATTTTTTTATAAAATGAACAAATAGTGAAAAACTGCAAAATTTTTTCTGGAAACATTATTGAAAATATAATTTCAACCAAACTGGAAGAAAAAGCGATTTCTTTTTAACTGAAAACGCCTAAAATATGCATTTGTACACATAATTTGTTTAAAAAATAAACAAATAGTGATGAATAACAAAATTTCATTAAAACACATCATTGGAAATATAATTTAAAAAATAAAAAAAGAATAAATAATTTCTTGCTGCCTGTAAATATCTGCAATGTACATTTGTTTATAGAATTTGTTTATAAAATAAACGATTAGTGATGCATAACAAAATTTTTTCAGAAAACATCATTGGCAATATAATTTCAACAAGATTAGAAGAAAAAAAGATTTCTTTCTGCCTATAAATGTCTGCGATGTACATTTTTATATATAATTTATTTATAGAATTAATTAATAACATCCAATCTTAAATAATGGCCACGTATCATTCTAACGTTGAAGGCAAGCAATTTCAGAGCAGAAACATACTTTGAGGATGAGTAACCCCTAATATCGATTATTTGTTAATAAGATTTGTGTATAAAAATTACCTTCACAATCTAATCATTTTTTTCCTTTCTTATACCTCCGTGCGTTAAATCTAAGCGAGGACAAGTATAAGGGAAATTTTTTCTAGGAGATAAAAAATGAAATTAAAAAAATCGACATTTATTTCGCTATTTGTATTAACATCAAAATTAAATAAACAAAAGAATCAAAAATCTACTCTCACCAATCTCTGAAGAATTTAGTACGTGAACGTTTTTGTACGTGAAAAATAAGGAGGTACGTATGTTTTTAAATTAACAAAGCGAAATATTTACATTTTTTACGAATATTTTTGAATTTTAAGGGAAAAATTAGTTTTTTGCAAATTTTTCTTTAAAAACTTTGTGATTTTTGAAATATTGAGGTTTTTCTTATTCCAGTTTGTCTCATTTTTCTCGTTTTTTTGAAATCTACTAATAAAATTAAAAAATAATAAAAAATGGTAAGGCTATTTCGATTTTTGGAGAAAACGAAAAAAAGTTTTTTCTCTAAAACCCCACCTTTCTTTGTCTTGAAATGTTGAAGAATAATAAGTACCACTATAGTCTACTTACCATAAATTTCCCATTTGATATTTTTTTGTTTTTCAGTAGAAAAAAATTATTTTATATTTTTTCTTCAAAACCTTGCCATTTTGGTAATTTTTTAGATATTAAGATTTCAACTTACCAAGTCAGATCATGTTTTTACACTCCTTCGAAACCGATGAGAGAAACAAATAAATAATGAAAACCGGTAAAGCTATTTTACCTATTTAAAAACTATATTTTTTTATTGTTCTCGCATTTATTGTATTCTTGAAAAAATATTTTTTTCTCTCTTGAAATACGAAAATAATCCAGTTTTGAAATTTACAGTATAATCAGACTGTAGTTACCACCCAACAAACCTGAAAATTTCAGCGCAAAAAAAGGCAGATCGATATATTAATTATTTTAATTATAAGTTCATCGAATATAAAACCAGCTGAAGCTTATATCATGGTCGCCATAATGGAATTAGCAATCATATTTAAAAAATTACATTCGGCAGACTTACAATTAAAATAATTAAGAGTATGTAATACATAATGATGTCACGAATTACTGACCGATTTTTTATTTACATTCAACGGGTTAATTAAGAGAGAAATGAAAATATAAAGCTAAAATTTTTGAAAATAATAAAGAATATATTTAGGCATCGATTTCCGATACGTTTCAGTTGTTATTTCGAAAAAAAAATTCAAAAATAATTTTTTTTCAAAATAAAAATTGAAACACACCAGACATCGATTCCTTGATATATTCCTTATTATTTCCTCAAATTCCAGCATTACATTTGCATTTCTCTCTGAATAAACCCGCTGAATATAAATAAAAAAGTGGTCGGTAATTCATGACCTCATTATGTATCAAATACCCTTAATACATCGACCTGTAATTTCGGGAAATGATAAAAGACATAACGGAGCATTGACTGCCTTACAAATTTTATTTTATAAATTAAGTTTAGTTTCGTCATTTTAAATTATTTTAAAAGGGCCTTTGTGTCCTCATTTGATGCCTCAATATATTCTTTATCATTTTCCAAAATTTCAGCGCTATATTTGCATTTCTCTAATAATAAACCCGCTGAATATAAATAAGGAACGGTCGGTAATTTATGACGTCATTATGCATCAAGTGCCCTTAAATTAATCATTTTTTATTAATTTCCCAATCAATCAAAATCAAATCAATCAATATTTCAATATACAGGAGTTAAAAATACGGGTGTTTATTTTCAGTTTAGGGTAAAGGAAAATCTGCTCATGTAGTGCAGTTGAAGTAGCAGGTTTAATATGATCCGATTAGCTGAATTTCTAATGGGAAAATCAGTGCTGAGGGAATAAATCAAGTTTATCTGGTATTAGATTTTTATTCAATCGACAGATACGAATATACGGACGAATCCCCCAGGATGGGCAATATAAGTTGTGTCACCAGGGAACTTGGCTCCAAGTACCAATAATTTCTCTTTTCCACTTCTGAGGCATTTCGTCCTGATAAATTGCAGTCCTCCTCTTTCTTGAAATTCTGAAGCCAACTTCTGGTCAGTCGTGCCAGATGGGTTTTCTTCAAAAAAAAAATTAGTATTCTAGTCTTCAGTGATGGAAAAATCTCCAGGAATTAAAAGAAAATATTTACATTTATTGATACATTTCTCTCTTACGAAACTATACGTTTTGCAAAAGGAAAATAAAATGTAATAGTATTGCGGATGAAATCATGTTTTTATTTTTCCTTGGACAGTTTCTGCTGTTGGTTTACAGGAAGTAGTCAATAGTATCAGCGTTACACTGATGCGAACGGAAACTTCGTTTCGTGCCTGGCGCGTATCGAAAATAAGTATCGAACGAATAGCAAGGCAGACGCCATGAAAAATATCCCCGTGCGCCCGTTAGACAGCTTGCATATGTACACGTCGAAATCCCTTTTGATTCTTTTTTCGCGCTTTCAGCTTTTCATGCGAATACATAACATACATATACATATGTACTTTCGAGCACGTGCTAGAAAAATTATTCCGCCTTTGACAGTGTCAAAATATGTGAGGTACCAGAGGCCTCTGATATACCAGCTCACAAGAATGAGAAAGGGAAAAGACGGATAAGAAATGATACCTTTGGGCGATCCAAGCGCGAAAGAACCTGAAAGCTTAAGTAGAAACAGGAAGGAAAAAAAGCCTTTGAAATTTCTTGCTTAAAATCAATAAAAGTAGAATAAATTTGATTTATGAAATTTTAATAAAATACATGGGTTTAACCCTTTAACGGCCGACTTTTTTGCAGTGGTTTGACATATTCGAGACATGGTGAATCTAAATTTATGGGTATTCAATGTGTAAAACAAATTTTTAAAGGATTTTTCTATCCTTATAAACCACCCCCAGATGAAAAAACAACCCATAGTATATCAAAAATTGTCATCTCGACTCTTGTAAATTTATACAACTCTAAATTAAAAAATAAGTATTTTAGAGCCTGTCGATGAATTGCCAGAGACTTGCCGATCATTACTACCCTTATAAACCGTCCCTAAATTTAGAAAAATAACACTTAAAATCTAATTTTTTCAAAAGGAAAAACGATATTATTTACAAATTGCTAGAAATTAGATTATTATTAATTGCTACAAATTAGACAGCTAGAAATCAAAGATATTCACAACCATCTTAAATTTTTAAGAAATTCACTATGTATGTTTAAAGATAGATTACATAATTTAATTCCTTCAGAAAAATTAAAAAATATTATTGAACATTTTGAAAACTAAGGTGCTATTAAAACCAACAATAACATCAACAATAGATTTCAAAATAAAATCGAAAATTTGAAAAACAAACAACAATATAAAGATGTTGAATTAAATAAACATAGAACAGATAATATTAGCGACCCATGGCTAATAAACTTATCAGATACTGTTATTCCAGAGCCAGTTGTGGATATTCTCAGATTGGGTGAAAAAGTTAGTAGTAGTTTTATTTCAAATAAACATGCAGAAGTTTTTGAAATTTTTAAATATTTGGAAGCTAATACTGAAAAAATTCCTAACAAATAGATTTTTTACATAAGATTCTCTCAATAGCTTCAAATTATATAAGAACTCCAAGAAAAATTACTGAAATAGAGTCATAGCAAAAAACATAAAAGATACAAAAGAATTCACAAAAAATAACAAAAATTTGTTAATAAAGCATGCTGATAAAGGGAATACAACAGTAGTCATGAGTAGTCAAGGATAAAATAACAGTAATGCTTAGCGATAATGAAACTTATGAAAGAATTAATAATAATCCTTTAAAACAATTACAAAAAGATACATTTAAATTACTTGACGATTGGAGAGTAACAGGCTTCCTAGGTAATAACATTAAAAGAAAAGATATAATAACTGATAACACTAATATTGCTAGATTGTATGGTTTACCCAAAATTCATAAAAACAACTACCCTCTCAGACCTGTTGTTTCTTGTTTAAACACCCCTACTTATTTTATGGCAAAAGCTTTTAACAAAATTATCTCGAGTGCTCTTCCTAAACCAAAATCATATATAAAAAATTCCATTTTATCTAAAGAAATCATAACTGAAGAAAATATTCCAGATGACCATGTCTTTTTATCTCTTTATGTCTCCTCCCTTTTTACAAACGTCCCATTGGAATTGGTTATGAAAGGTATTGAAAAAAGATGGGATATAATTAAAAACACTACAAAAATTCCGATTGATGAATTTAAAAGGGGAAGTTTCTAATGGAGTTAACATTTTTTTAATTCAACGACACTTATTACAAACAAACCTTTGGTGCCCCAATGGGGTCACCAATATCTGGAACTTTAGCAGATATAGTTACGCAAGATCTCGAAAACAAAATTTTAGATAAATTAAAATTTACTGTAAAAACTTACTATAGGTATGTAGATGACACCATTCTTATTATTCCAATAGACAAAATTCAAGAGAAAAATAATAATTTTAATTCTGATCATCCCAGTCTTCAATTTACATATGAAATTAAAAATAACAATTCCATCAGTTTTTTAAATGTTGAAATCATTAGAGATAATAATAATATTAAAACAAATTGGTTCCGAAAGAATATTTACTCAGGTAGACTGATAAATTTTTACTCGAATCACATACACAACATAAAATTGCAATTATTAAAAACATGACTCTGCAATACTACTTTCTGACAAAACCTTTCATAATGACAATCTGAATATAATTGAATTGTGACATGTTGGAAGACATGTCGTATTTTTCATTGACCCTCTATATGAAATCGTTGATAATATTTCATTGGCTAGATCTTAAGAAATAGACCCCATAGCCAATGAAATATTATCAACAATCTGAATATAGTTAAAAAACTACTCTATTACTATAATTATCCAATAGAATTCATTGAAAAACATATCAAAAAAAGACTAACAGAAATAAAACAAAAAAGCAGAGTAACATTCATAATAACAACATCCAAGACAAAGATTTTGAAGACAAAAAACATGTTATTTCAGTTAATTTTCACGGTGACATTTCAGAAAATATAAAACGTCTCTTAAATGTCATTGAAACTCATTCTAACCTTAAAAATGAAGGTAACACTATATTTAAAACACAAAAAACTAGATTAACTTAAAAAATATTCCTATAAAAATTACTAATATCATATACTTTTTAGCTCCAACACTGACTATCGATTCATTTCATAAATATTGACTAATTCATCCAAAATATGTTTTGTCCTCTTCGACTCCAAAATGTAACTAACAACTAGGTAAGAAGATACTCCATAACCTTATATTATTCATATGCGTTGTCGTTATTAACGATTATACATATACATTGTTCTTATAGATTAAATTTCCTGATGAGGATAACGGTCCGCTATCGAAACGTAGCAATAAATAAATAATTTTATCAATAAAGTCTGGAAGAGTCGTAAGAATTGAAAGAAATGTTTTATTTTTTTCCGATTCGAAATTTTTACTTAAAATATAAAAAATTAAAATAAAATTTCCAGTTATTTGATCGTCAATTGAAATGAAAAATACATACTCCAGTACATGTAAATATATTTTTTTAACTTTGAAACCATTACAACTTTTATAAACCACCCCTGAATTAAAAAAAGCGCTTCTGAAGATTTAAAAATTATAATGTCATTTCTTGTTATTTTATCCTACTCTAAATTGAAGAATGAGTATTTCGGTAGATGTAGGTATGTTTTAAGACACCGATAATTTCTACTCTTATGAACTACCCCTAAATTTAGAAAAATGAGCCCTAAAATCTGAAAAATTAAAATACAATTTCCAGTTATTTGATCATGATGTGAATTGAAAAACAAATACTCCAGAGCATGCAAATATATTGTTAAGAACATTGAAACCATTACAACCCTTATAAACGACCCTTAAACTGAGAAAAAAATTCCCCTGTAAATTTAAAAATTATAATGTCATTTTTTGTTATTTTATCCTACTCTAAATTGAAGAATAAGTATTTCATTGCACGTTAGTGTTTTGAGACACTTACGGACCATTAAAGCCCTTATATACCACCTCTAGATTTAGAAAAATGACCCTTAAAGTCTAAAAAAATTAAAATAAAATTTCCAGTTATTTAATCATGAAGTGATTTGAAGAATATATGCTCCAGAATATGTAAATATATTATAAAGAGCTCTGAAACCATTACAACTCTTATAAACCACCCCTAAATTGAGAAAAAAGTGCCACTGAAGATTTAAAAAAAATTATAATGTCATTTCTTTTTATTTTATCCTGAAGAATGAGCACTTCGGTAGATGTAGGTGGGACATTATTTCTCAAGTGAACCCACCCCAAAAAAATGAATTTCTCCGATCGGGCTCAAATTTACAAAAAGTTTAGTCCTATTAGATGGCACTTCAAAAAAGAAAGATTGATCAATTTAGTCAAAAACTCGCCGAGGTAGAAGGGGTGAAATTTTTGTACTTTGTACAAAGAGCTTCTATTTCGGATATCTTTTTACGTATGGCATATAAAAAACTTTGACCCAAACGTTTTCGGTAGATTTTTTCCCAATCTTTCGAATGATATAAAAAAAAAATTGAAAAATTTAAAATTTAGCCAAAATAAAGCTTGAAATGCTTCCTTTCGGATCCTTAAATAGCAAAATGTCGTTTTTTGTTTTTGAAAAATTGAATTTTAAGTAACCTGGTAAATTCAAAAAAATTTTCCTTTGCGCAAAAAAAATTCGGAAAATTTTTTGCATGTACAGTTTTTAATAAGAAACAATATTCTAAAAACAGAAATTCAAAAAAAAATTTGGTTGATTTTAGAATTTTTTGAAAATTTTCAAAAATGAAAAATTTTAATTTCATAAATTGCGCATTTTTAATGTACAAATAACATTTATACTTATTATATTATGTACATAACATGTAAATTGCTTATTAAAATGCGCAATTAACCAAATTTAAAAAATTGAAGAAATCTTAAAATCGCCTTCCATATGAGTTTTTTACTTATTTGCCTTCACCAATCGAAATTTCTTCTTCAACAAATTCAAAAAATTTCATTTTTGACAATTTTCAAAAAATTATAAAATCAACAAAATGTTTTTTGAATTTCCGGTTTTAGAATATTGTTTCTTATCAAAAACTGTACATGCGAAAAATTTTCGAAATTTTTTTTGAATTTACCAGGTTACTTAAAATTCAATTTTTAAAAAACAACAGAAAACGACATTTTGCTATTTAAGAATCTGAAAGTAAGCATTTCAAGCTTTATTTTTAGTTAAAATCAAAAATAAAAAAGGGTCGAATTTGCAAAAAAAATCAAAAATATTTTTGATTTTCAAAAATAGTGGTTAAAGGGTAATGATTTAATTTAAGAATTATAATTATTCATCTTGGAAATTAACAGACATTCCCAAATAAAAAATTTTTGAATAAATTTAGACAAGATTTGTCCAATCTTTCTCTCATTTGAAATTTGTTTTCAAGTTTCAATTTTACAAATTAAACTGATGAAACAAATTTTGATATTTGTTTGAAATTATTATTTTCAGTTCAAATATTCCTTTGTTTTGTTGAGTGAAGGAATTACGAGAAAAGCAAAATACGTGATCAAAGTCTTATCAGAAACGATCTGTTCTACTGTCAGAAGAATTGCAGTAGAAAAGTCTGTTTTCAGTACGACGGGGTTAATATTCATACCTGTACAATTTTTTCATCACCTTTTCTCTTTAATTTTACAGAAAAAATTCGCAGCAAAGATAATTACCACAATTTAAGAAATCGTGGGCAAAGGAAGGTATAAATAGCTTACTATTGAAACAAATTGCTACCAAAGAATTTTCGCTTAATGAAATTTTCTTTTTATAAATATATTAACAACTCGCTTTACTACCTTGCCAGCTAAAAGCTTTTTACTAAAGGTAATGCAATTTTTACCTTGTCTTAATGAATTGCTGAAATATTTCATTATGAGGGGAAACGTACATTTCTTCTAATAAATCAAGATTAATTTTAATAACTCTAAAAAATCAAGATATGTAGGTGGATTGAACACTTTAATTTATTTGCTAAATGAATATGTAGGTACTAATCTCGTGCAATTAAGTTTAAAAGAATTGAAATATCACGTACTTCCAATAAATCAAGATTATTTTTAATAACTAATAAATCAAGATTTGTAGATGGATTAAACACTTTAATTCATTTTCTAAATGAATAATTACTAATTTCGAACAATTAAATTTGAAAGAATTGAAATATTTCGGTTAGATTGAAATATAATCCCGTGTTCTGGATTTTCCTCGTTTCCAGCATATCGAAATATGATTTTATGTTTTTTTTATTAGTCTTTCTTATCACGCTCAGTTTCAAAGAAGGGAAAATCCAATTTGCGTGGTTGTAAAAGCAGAAGTCGTAAACCATTATTTCCCCAGTGAAATTGAATTGAACAAAGAATCCTGTTATATCCAAATCACAATCTTTACACAAAAGTATTGAAATACTTTTACGTTTATGGCAAAAAAATGTAAGTTTCACTCTTTCACTTTCTTTCGATACGATATTACGAAATTAAAAAATATACCAAACAGAATTTAACAACACATAAACATTTCCAAATCTTTATTTTCAAAAAATATAAAATTTGTTCAAATTTTTCAATATTCCTTCATACACTCAGAGAAAAAGTTGTCTTGAAACAAAAGTATCGTCCTCTTGTGTGTTTTATCTTGAACCACGTGATTTTAAATTTGCTTCAAGATTAGGTGAAGTTTGTCGCAAGAGGACTATGTTTGCTGCAAAAGAATTTCTTTTGAGACAAATGAACATCCTCTTAACCTTAAATTTAAGAGGAAATTCCATTTGTTTCAAGAAACATCCTTTTGACGCAAGAGGACATTTCTCTGAGTGTAGCAAGGAAAAGGTGAATTGGAGAAAAAGGAAAAATTAATTGGAGAAATAGAAAAAATAAATCAAAGTTTCTAAAAGTGTCGGATGTATATTAGAGAAGGATGCAGTTCCTAGAAATGTAAGGCTCTCAATTCAACGGAATGTGTCGAGTCGTGATTGTCATCGCATTTGTGGGTGGAATACAAAGATGGAAGATAGGCGAAATAGCGATAAAACGGTAAAGGGGAAAGATAAAAGAGATGCTGAGGACCGAGTTCACGCAAGATTCATTTGCAAAGTTTAGTGCCACTTGCAAAAGACTCTATTTTCATTATGCTTTAACGAGACCTGATGGATGAAACCTGATTTTAAATTGCAATAAGGAAGAGTGTGTATTATTCATCATTTGTTATTTAAATAGTTACTTAAATTATTTGGAGAATTACAGAGTCACTTCCTTATTCCCCCTTTTCCCCTATTTTCCCCCTACTTTTGTCAAGATTCCCTAAAATCCCTATTTTTGAAAATTTTCCCCCTTTTTCCCCTTTTTTGATCCAAAGTTCCGATTAATTTTATAAGAATTATAGTAAATAGAAACTTACACTCTAAAGCCTAACTTACAAAAATGTATGCGCCAAACTACATTTTTAATAATACGTAAGCTTCAAACTCGC